>APFE030653000.1:70026-104476 GCA_000404065.3 Pinus taeda
GGCGGGTGATAGAGATAAAAGGATGAGAAAAATAGGGTATGTGTTTACTACAGGTGAAACAAATGTCAGTTGGGTTTCAAAACTACAAAGTGTTGTTGCACTCTCAATAATGGAAGCAGATTATGTTGTTGCTATAGAGGCTAGTAAAGAAATGATTTGGTTACAAAGGTTTCTAAATGAATTGGGTAAGAAGTAGGAGTTGGGCAAGTTATATAGTGACAGCCAGAGTGTTATACATCTTGCAAAGAACTATGCATTTCATTCCAAGAATAAACATATACAGCTCAAGTACCATTTCATATGGTCAGTGTTGGAAGATGGACAGTTGAAGCTAGAAAAGATACACACTAGCCAAAATCCTACAAATATGTTAACAAAAGTTGTAACCAGGGAAAAACTTAGATTCTGCTCAGTTTCAATTGCTCTTCAAGTATGATGAAGAAGATGAGAAACAACTAGGTCCAAAGTGGATTCATTGTCCAGCAAATGAAGTAGCGGTGGATTTTCTATAATCAGTCTCCAAGTGGAAGATTGTTGGGTGTGGAGCCTAATTATCTTCTTTATTCAGAGGTATCGCTGCATTAGACCACAGTTCGTAATGTGGTGGCAATGCCACCCATAAATTTGCACTACAAGGGAGGTCCGGGGGGGAGCAATGATATTTAGGAGTCTCCCCCAATGGGGGGTCAGGGGCAGCACCCCCGAAGCTAAAAATAGATGTAAATTTGCCTTGTAAAATGTTGTAATTTCATAGTCAATCTGGTCCATTCATTAGGAGGATATTTGATGGTAGAAGTTATGTTTAATTTAGGATTTTTTCCCTAGAAGGCAACCCCTTACTATATATGATGGAATTTTATTGCATCTATGTAGATCTATATTATGAGTGAGAAAGAGAGAGGAGATTGTGTGAGAGTGAAGAGGGAATTATAGTGGATCTGTTGTAGGTTGTATCTCTTTAGTTTGTTGGATAATATAAAAGGAAGGACTAGTTGTTTCTCCATGGACATAGCCCAAATTGGGTGAACCATGTATATATGTGTCTCTCTTGTTTTATGTGTTTTATGTGTTTATAATTCTGCAATATATTTTATGTGTTCCATTGCTCTGTAATATGTAATTTTCTAACAATGGGTGAAATCCTCATGCAACATGGTAAGCCTATCTGTTTTCATTTGGAAAAATTGAATGGTGTAATGATTAACTATCTTACATATGACAAGGAATTGTATGCATTGGTGTAAAGTGTGAAGAAAATGGAAACACTACTTGATGGGTAAGGAAACAATTATTCACACTGATCATCAACCATTGCAGTACTTGCAATCTCAATCAAAGTTGCAACAATCAAGGCACTTCCGATGGATGGGTTTTCTTCAAAAATTCCACCTGGTAATCAGGTATAAGAAAGGTATCTACAATAAAGTTGTTGATATATTTCTAGGCCTATTGTTAGTGCAACTACTTTACTCAAGAATAAGTATGTTTTACATGAAAGTTATATTGAGAAATATGCATTAGATAATGAATTTTAAGATGTTTATGCAAGCTTGATTCAAGGTAACCAAGTAGAGGAATTGGATTATCATTTTCTTGATAACTTATTGTACCATCTTGGCAAGACTTTTATTCCACAGGGAGAAAGAGTTAGCATCATAAGAGAGGCACATACTTCTCTTATTGCTGGTAATTTCGGTGTAAGTAAGACGATGGAACATATACAAAGGTATTGTTATTGGCCTCATATGCTTGAAAGTGCGTCTCATTTTATTAAGGGATGTTCATTATGTGAAATCAATGAGCCTAGCGATAGGAAGTTAGGATTGTACACACCACTTCCGGTTCCTTCACGCCATGGGAAAGTATTTCTATGGATTTTGTAGGAGGTATTCCATTGTCAAAAATAGGTCATGATTATTTGTATGTAGTTGTGGATAAGTTCAGTAAAATGTGTATTTTTATGCCATGTAAAAAGCAAGTTACAACTAAACAAACTGCTCAGTTATTCTTTTAGAATGTATAGGTGCATTTTGGATTCCCCACATCCATTATTAGTGATCAAGATTGTCTCTTTGTTGGGAATTTTTGGTCAAGTTTGTGGGGATTCATGGGCACCAAACTGAAAAAGAGTACAACTTTTCATCCATAAACAGATGGTAAAACAGAGGTGGTGAAAAAAACAATGATACGTCTTCCTCTTGGGTATTGTAGCAAGCATCTTAAGTTGTGGGATGAACATTTGCACTATATTCAACATGCTTAGAATGAGGCCAAGCATTCTTCAACTCAAACATCACCATTTGAGGCATGTTTAGGATACTTGCCTAAATATCGTTTGGATTTTATTTTTGGAAAAGATGTTGCTATTAATGGTCATAGCGACATAGACAAAGTAAGAAATTTCATTGAACAAATCCAATTGGTACACCAAAAGTTTCAAGAACAACTTGAAAAGAGCCAAGGAAAGTACAAAGCAAGACACGACAAGCATCATGAAGATCATAAGTTCAAAGTCGTTGATTAAGTTTTGACTTCACATTAGCAAAGCGAGGCTCCAAGGAGAAGGTAAAAATCTAAAACCAATTAGATATGGTCCATTCAGAATTTTGGAAAAGATTGGTAACAATTCCTACAGGGTGGATTTGCCTTCATATATGAAAATTTATGCTATTGTTAATGTTGATAATTTAAGGTTGTATAAGCCTCCTTTGATTGAATATCAAGGAGAGAATATTAAAATTCCATCTATTGAAGAATTTTCTCTAGAATTCCTTGATGAGCTACAACAAGACACTATACTTGATAGAAGAACAAGGACATCAAAAGGGGGAAGTGTCGATTATCTTAGAGTGGGGCTCAAGTGTACAAATCCTTCAAAAGAAAAATGGATAGAGATTGGAAAGGTGAGGGCACTGTACCCTCACCTGTTGGACAACTGAAAGTGATCTTTTGGGGTCCAAAAGGCTTCCAGTGCGGAGGAGTGATCAGGTGCTCAAAATTAAGCTAAAAACTCAAAGTTGTCAGAATGGTGTGGAACCTGAATGACCGTGTAGTGCTTGTCATCCTGAATTCAACACAACTCATTTTGCACGAAACAAACATTGTATGCTACCAAAAACACTATTTGTTCACTTTGTCAAATAGGTAAAAAATTTGCAGTTGGCTGATTGGGATGCTGATTGGGCATCTGTACCGCCTAAGTGGAAAAAGGAATATTCTTGAAATATTCCTATAATATTCTCAAAATATTCTTGGAATATTCTTGAAATATTTGGGTGAATTGGAAAGGTCCTATTGGTCCATGTGTTTGGGTTGGGGCCAATTAGGAGGTGACACATGGCTAAGCTAAAGGCCTCTACATGTCCTCTTAATGACCGATCAAAATTTTGTATGGAAAGATAGGTCAGAGGTCAGGATCGACCCAGTGACCTACCATAGCAGAACACAACATGTTTCTAATCCACCTATGCATCATGTCTTAACATATTATGGTTTCGGGTGCAATTTAAAGAAGACTAACTACAAGGTTGGGGGGTGGGTGGACTTAATCGCCCCCCATGTGAGCACATAAACCATCGGCCACGATAGTTAACTTAACTACCACCACCAGCCTAACCACTTAACCAAGTGGTGTATGTGACCGCTCCTCATAACCACTTGAAAATAGTTACATTAACCACCAGAGGGAGGGGGCTAGCGTCGGGGCTAGCCATTGCGTACATGGCCCCAATATGACCTAGATTTTTGTTCTAAGGCCATAGAATCCAAATTAATGATCCTACAAATCCACCCGAAATCTGGGGAATCTGTTGTTCCATTAGCAGAAAATGGGGCGAATTTGTAGGATGATGCCAGATTTGGTGGAAATTGTGGAGCAATAATGGAGATGCTAGGAGAGGTCATAACTTCTCCAGTTTTCAACCAAATTAGATGCAGAAAGAGGCTAGGTAGTCATTTTTGGACATTCCTAACTCATTGGAGCATGTTTCAGAAGAATTTGAGCATTGTAAACACACATTTTTACACTTTTGAGCATAATAGAGAGGCCCAAGCCATTGGAAGCTGGACCAAGGAGGCGTAGCCTAAGAGGGGTCAACTCCTTCATCATGTTCTAGTTGTGATGTGTTTTTGGGGATTTTCTGTACATGTTATGTTGTTATTCAGTCTCTTATGTATGTTAAAATTGCTCATAAAATTAACATAAAAACTCATTTTATACTTGCAAAATTCATGAATCCTTAAGCACAATGAAAGCATTTTGTTTGTAATATAAGGAGGATCTTAGCACAACAATCTAATATTCTAAATCAAATCATATTGACATATGAAAATGCCAACTAATTTAGGGATTTCTACGTACCACCCGACCATATATTGGCTTGAACCAAATCTCTCTTTCAACCAATTATCCCTGTGCCATATTACAAGCATGATTGTGGGATATCATGGGTTAAACCAAAACAAAACCAAACCAAGGCTTCTAGAGCCCAAACCACCTCAACCCTTAACCACATTGATATCATCTATACAATCCAAAAATCACTAAAATCAACTAGATCGGTATGTATGCAAGATTTCCAAGGCTCCAAGAAATAGTAACTCAACCCACAACCTTTCAGGGCTCTAGAGAATTTGTCCAACCTATGACTCTAGGAACTAGTAACTCAACCCAAAATGTTCCAAGTTTTCCAAAGCATTTGTTCCAACCTACAACCATAGGGAATATAAGCACCAACAAAAAAAAATTGGGATACGCACAACACCATGGATATCTAAGAAATGGCAAGGTAAGAATGAAACCACTATTAATCTAGGTAAATTTCCATGCCAATGAAAACACATAACCAAGGAATCACATGCATATACTATGCATCCAAAAATCAACAAGGAAATCACATATGCAACCTGTTACCTTCAAAGTATCCCTATTGTAGCTGTTGATCCAACTATTCCCTTCTGCTCTCTTACTTTCATGTGCTTTCTTTCTCCAATCCAAGTGAGTGCTAGAGTGTTCCAAGAATGTTGTAAGTGTGCAAGAGTATCAGACAATGAAATAAGAGAACCAAAAGATGAACTAACAAAAGTTGTGAAATGATTCTCTGATTCCTTTTTATTATTTATGCTTCTATTTTCTTAATTTTCCTTCATTTTTCCTCTAATTTCCCTTGCATGCAAATTTGTGTCTCTTCACCTTCCTTTTCTCTTATTTTCCTTTATTTTCATAAATAAATTCCAGTTATTGCCTCTTTTCCTTGCCAATTCCTTTTCCAATTTCCATAGCCATTAATTAATCCACAAGTGATGTCACTTTAATGTTTTTCCTGCCATTCATCTTGGAATACGTGTCCCATGAACTTGGTCTTATTTTTATTTACATGGAAAATAAACCACGGGCTGTTACAAGTGATTTCAAGCTTCAAATGATTAACTAAAGATGAATCTAATGTTATCGAAAATCAACCATAACGTCATCAACATAAAAACTACAAATTCTCATAGATCATGATAGGAAAATATCTCATATTGACATACGAAAATGCCAACTAATTCAGGGACTTCCATGTACCACCCAATCGTAGATTAGACTGAACCAAATATTTCATTTAGCCAATAATCCCTACACCATATTACTATCATGAATGTGGGATATCATGGGTTAAACCAAAACAAAACTGAACCAAGGCTTCTAGAACCCAAACCATGTCAACCCTCAACCACAATGATATCATCTATGCAGTCCAAAAATCACTAAAATCAACTGGATCGATATATATGCAAACTTTCTAGGGCTCCATGAACCAGTAACTCAACCCAGAACCTTCCAAGGCTCTAGAGAATTTTCCTAACCTATAAAGTTAGGAACTAGTAAACTCAACCCAAACTATTCAAGGGCTTCAAAGCATTTGTCCCAACCCACAACCATAGGGAATCTAAGAAACAATCAAAAAGAAAAGTGGGAAACCCACAACACCATGGATATCTGGGAAATGTCAAGGCAAGGCTGAAAACACTATTATTGTAGGCGAATCTATTGCCAATGACAACACATAACCAAGGAATCACATGCATATACTATACATCCAAAAATCAACAAGGAAATCATACATGCAACCTGTTACCTGCAAAGTATCCCTGTTGTAGCTGCTAATCCAACTGTTCCCTTATGCTCCCTTGCTTTCTGTTGTTTTATTTATCTAATCCAAGTGAATACTAGAGTTCTCCAAGAATTCTCTAAGGGTGCAAGAGTATGAGAGAATGAGAGAATGGAATGAGAGATCCAAAATTTGAACTAACAAAAGTTGTGAACTGATTATCCGATTCCTTTTTATTATTTATGCTTTTGTTTTCTTAATTTTCCTTCATTTTTCCTCTAATTTCCCTTGCATGCAAATCTATGTCTCTTCATCTTCCTTTTCTCCTATTTTCCTTTATTTTCATAAATAAATTCCAATTATTGCCTCTTTTCCTTGCCAATTCCTTTTCCAATTTCCATAGCCATTAATTAATCCACAAGTGATGCCCACTATAATGTTTTTCCCACCATTCATCTTGGAATATGTGTCCCATGACCTTGGTAATATTTTTATTTACATGGAAAATTAACCACAGGCTGTTACAAGTGGTTTTAGGTTTCAAATGATTAACTAAAGATGAATCTAATGAGAAGGTACGCCAAAGGTGTAAATTGATGTAAAACCAAAGGAGTTTTAATTTTGATATTAATGATTTAAGGAATGTTGTAACACTAGTAATATCTTGATGACGAATTTCACTAAATTTCCTTGGGGAAGGAAGAAGACATGACTAGATATTAGAGCTCAAGATGACGAGGCTCATTATGTACTTAAATGACTATACTTACTGTGTGAATAGTCAAATTCCTAGTTGAAAGAACAAGAAATGTTTATTGAAAAGAAATTAGTATCTTGATGAAAACTTAACACTAATAGTATTAATGAGGCATCCTAGATCCTAGATGGATATTGAACAATCTTATTCCATAGTTGGTATCCATGATTTTCCTTAGTTGGTATTCATGATAATAATTCTTGTAATGTATTATTGCTCTATATTTGATATGCATTGAGGTGATTCTAATATTTATGATGTTATGATATGAGGTTATATTGACATGTGGCTCCATTTATTATGTGATGTCATGATATATCCTTGATATAGATATGTTGATGTTATAACATATGATGGTATTTCATGATGTGAAGCATGTGGATTTCATGCATATTTTATGACATCATGAGCATGTAGTCTTTTACTATTCAGAATTTTGTGATAACAATGATGTTATGTTCTCATGATGGAATGCAAGTGTTGGCATGTGGATATTTTGTATGATATTATGATGTTGCAACTAATGCATTGGTTTCATGTTGAGATGTAGTGATTGACAAGAATTCCACAAATGGGCTGATTTATTTTATGATCCCGTGGGAGCCCATACCTATGAGGAAGAATGTTTAAATGATATGGGTTGGGGATAGACTCAATCAAAAATACATATGCTAGTGTTCTTTTATCTTGTATAATTCTTGATGGATAGATCTTAATGACTTATGAGATCATCTCGAGGAGGTCAAGTGCCTGGTATTGGAATGGGACGCCAAAGTCTAGAAGTGGTGTGAATATTTTGATGCCTAGGTTTGTGTACCTTAGTTGGTTGTGGAGGGATTTGGGCCAGCATTGTGAGAAGCCTGGAGCCATTGATAACTAAGATTAGATGTTTTCCTTGGGGTAGATGAGGTCTAAGCCCTAGGATGAGTCTCGGGGCTATGGTCTAGTCTGATGAGGCTATATGTTTGGTTCTGAAAGTTGGGACAAAGACTTGAGATTCCTCGAGATTTCCCCGGTGTTGTGACATAACTTTCGATGTATATTAGTATACTAGTTCAATAGAGGTTGTTGGGCAAACATGGGGTAATAAATAAATTAATAAATTAACTTTAGGATGAAATTCCTTAAAGAGGGGAAGTATATAATGCCCCGTGTTAATAAATAATAATAATGATAAAATAAATGAAATAATAATAATAATAAATAAAATAACAAATAAAGAAGAAAATATAATAATAATAAATAAAACAACAAATAATGAAGACATGATAATAATAAATAAAATTTAGAATATATATATAGATATAGATATAAATTTGGCATGATGAAACTTGGATTGTGCACATCGGATCCCTTTCCAATCCCCTTACCATTTTTGGAATATTTTTTTTGTATTTAATGGCGAAAAAGGGAGATGAGAGGCATTCATTATTGTCGGAAGGGAATATTGAAAGACAAAGGATTTACTAGGAGTAGTAGTTGATTGAGGGCTTAGGGGGTGGCCAGTTGTAGAAATATTTTGTGCAGCTAAGCTTAAAGTTTGGTGGTGAATCATCCCCAAATTAGTGTTGTGGTCATCAGGAGTGGAATAACACCACCATTCTAAACTATTTAGTAAGACGTATCATCAGTTATAGGCACGTATTCCTTTCATGATCTCATAAATTAGATGTTATATAGACAAATATTTATGTGTTGATACTTTTCTTATAGCATGGCTTGATGTAAAAATTGATTTTTATGATTCCAAGTCCTTACATGGGTCAGGAAGGAGGATTTAGATGAAGGTTCCATTCGGTGCCCACACATAAGAACATGTGACAATGTAACTACCTATGTGCTGCAAATCCCAATAGAGAAACTCAAGTTCTATTTTAATTCATTTGTTTATATGGCATACTTATGATTATTTGATTGGATAATTTTTTGACTAATATATCATATATCTCTTTGTATGCTTTGATTTGTTGTTCTGCTCATTTAATTTCTATTTGTGTTGCATCTCTATACCTTTGGAGTGAGAATGAGGGTTTTGACCCTTTGTATTTACATAAAAAAAAAATCCTTTAAGTACCTATCCCTAGCTTTGTGAATTCTAAGCAATTTATATGATTGATTGAGTTTTCTTTGTTGTTTGTTTACTTTGAATCTATTGGAGCTATGAACCCTAGCCTTAGGTATTTTATCCTATAACAAAATTGTTAACTCTAGTAGGGAGATTTCTCCTTGTGTTTCTTGTTCAAGGGTTATATGGCTAATTTGGGTGTTTTATGAGTTTTTTTCCTTGTCGTCTCTTGGTATCTTTTTGGATGTATCTTTTCAACTTTACCATTTATATACGAGATTTCATTTTTATTTTTTCTCACTTTTACACAAATATGCACATTTTCCTAAGAACAATTGCGTATATATGACTTGTTACAATGAAAATTGCATGTGTGTGTGTGTGTGTGTGTGTGTGTGTGTGTGTGTGTGTCTGTGTCTGTGTCTGTGTGTCTGTGTCTGTGTGTCTGTGTGTTTCTTTGTCAAGAATCATGTATGCCCGTAAAGGTGGAAATGTATTCCATATTCTCCTAGGCCTAGGCAGTTTAGTAAATATATTTATGATTCCTCTCATTTGTTTGGCTTTGTGTGTGTGTGTGTGTGTGTGTGTTTCTTTGTCAACAATCATGTATGCCCCTGAAGGTGGAAATGTATTCCATCTTCTCCTAGGCCTAGGTAGTTTAGTAAATATATTTATGATTCCTCTCATTTGTTTGGCTTTGATATCTCTAGGAATTAAAGTGTTTTCTGAACGTTTTATTATCGTTTGTCTTTATGAATGTAAAGGGTGACTTTGGTATCAACCTAGATAGTTTAGGTATGAAAGTGTTTTGGATTTTAATTGCTCCCTTTGATCTTTATTTCAAGTTTTTTATTGCTTTAGACTCTACTTTAGCCTCCTACTGCTAATTGCTTGTTGGTCTTTGGTATCTTTTCATCATTTCCTACTTGTTATGTGCATGACTACAAACCTTTAGGGTTGTGTTTCGTTTGTTCGTCAAAAAGTTTATTTCACTTATTGAAAAAGAAAATAATTTTTTTTCTATGTGCTCTTTTGTTTTAGTTTTAATTCACTGTTTCTTACTTTGAAAAACAAAACTAAATGTTATAGGCATTCATCCCATTTTCATTTTGTTTTGCATATGATTTGTTTCTTCCCCTTATTTTCTTTGTTTCTTTCCTAGAAAAAAATTCAAAAAACGAAAAGAAAGAGAAAGATCATTTGATTTAGTAGGTATTTTTATTTACTTGTTTTCTTCCTAAAATTCATATTTTAGAAAAATAAAAACATTTGTGTGTATTTATTTTGTTTGTGCATTTGAGACTAATGTACTTTGCTTGCTTATTTAGAGGTAATCTTTTAGGTTTTTTTTCCCATGCTTTTTGTGAAATTTTGCCCCAAATATGAGTTTATATGCTATTTTCCTTGATACAAAACTTGTATATATGCACTTTTTCCTTGTTCAAATGCATGTATGCCTACAAGTTTCCTTCCTAGGGGTCACATGGGCTAGTTTTGTGGGCATTTTTTTAAAGTGTTTTGGTCATGTTTTGGCCTATTTAAAGATGTACACATGTTATATTCACAATTTATATGTATATATGCATGTTTCCTTCATAATAAGTGCATATGAAGCCATGTTTGATTCATAAGGGTTTCACGTGCCTCCTAAACTGGTATTTGTTTTACATTTTTCCCCCATTTTCACCTTTTTCATGCTCCTTTTGCTATCTTTATTGGTATGATATACTATAGGTGAGGTTAATTCTTATTTATTTTACATTAGGTGTATTCATGATTATTTGAAGAAGGAAAAACCAAAAATTTTCATCCTACTTTCTTATGTTACTTTTCTTGCAATCTATGTGAGAATTGTTCACGCTTTATGCTTGCTTGAAACTCAATTAATTGAAGGATAAGTGTGAAGTTTTCTTTGCCAGTTTTCTTATAATTTTATTACTTGGAGAGTATCCAAATATCATAAGTTGCATGTCCATTTCCTTAAAAAAACAACAACCCCTTAAAATAAATGCTTAACTTAAAATATACTGGACTTTTTCTTTGTCATAACAAACCAACTAGTCTAGGTTATTTAGGGCCTTGGAATAAGTTTGGAGAGTTAAATCTCCAAGGCCACTCAAAATAAAACTAGAATTGGATTAATGAGTGGTGAATTCTAGTCTCTTATAGGTTGTTGGGGAAACTCCTATAAAAAAAAGAGTTAAGCACTAGGCCATGAGAGATAAGGAAAGAGAGATACCCCTCTCCTACTTGTCCAAACACCTTCCCACTACTGTCCCTCTCAGCTATTGATTATAAATTGGTATCTTAGTTTCCTATCCCGGGGACTACCTAGGAGATTATAAAGGGAAATACATATAGTACCAGAGACAAATGTTGTATCACTACTATAGTGCTCTCAGTGTGTGCCCCGTAAAGCGAGGGTACTTGCATCAGTTATGACTATTTTCAAGAGGTCATCGTAATGGTTTTTGTTACCTTTTACAGTAGGAATTGGGCCCTCGTCATCCCAAACTTACCTTTGGAAGGCCCTTTACCTATTCTTTGATATTCTAGTGTCCGATCCTAATCAGTTAGAGTAGAATATCGGAAGGTTTTTTTCTTGCTATTTCTCTAAGATTTTTATAGTGGTGTACTCTTTGCTCTTTTTATTTAATTGGATTTAGGTTCTTTTTGTCTTATCACTCTTGAATATCTAATTATCAATTGTTAAACAACTACTCCACTGGTCTTGAATGACTCTTAGTCTTTTGTTTGAAAGTGTGGAGCCACCTCCTTAAGGGTGAAGGTTTGATTCTATTAACTCTATTCCTTGAAATTCAATTAAAGAGACTCATGTTGCTTTGAAAAATACTATGGCCAAAATTCCTAAGGATTCCAACGAAGGGACCCCTCCAGAAGGGGCTCCTTGTGATTTTAATTTCTTTGGAAATGTTAATTCCCGCATGAACATTCCTGGATTGAATGTTGGACTACCAATTTGGCTGTGGTCCACTATGAATATTATGAATTCCCTTGAAGCTTCTCAGATAAGAATTTTATTTCAAGGGAATTATATGTATTTTAATCATTCATATTCTTTTCTAAGGAAGTTTAGGCTTCATCTTTCTACCTCTTCTAGTGAAATTCTAGCTACTAGTAATAAGAGGTACCAATGGAGTATAATGAGGAGAAATAAGAAGAAGAAGAAGAAAGGTTTTTGTGAAACCTCGCCAACCTCTACAAGTCATGTTGGGGGAATGAGTCCACTCACTACTAATCATACTAGCAATGAGACAATAACCTCTGCAAGTCATGTTCATAATGAGTCACCAAAGTCTACAAGTCGTGTTCATGACAAATTACCAACCACCATGAGTCATGTTGGATCCTTGAAACCATTCACTACAAGTCAGTGACTCCACCTGATGGTTCGACATCACAAAACCATCATCAGATTGGTCTCCATCCAAGCCTTCCAGGGATTCTAGAGTGTTTGTTCCAAACAAGGCTTGTAGGACTAGTAACTCAACCCATAACTATTGATGGGCTTCCAAAGTGTTTGTCCAAACAAGGCTTCCAGGACTAGTAACTCAACCCACCAAGGTCTTCTAGAGTGTTTGTCCAACCAAGGATTCTAGGACTAGTAACTCAACCAAAGCTGTTACAGGGCTTCCAAAGCGTTTGTCTAACCAAGGCTTCCAAGAACTAATAACTAAAACCAAGCTAAGGAAATATGAGAGCCAACCAAAAAAAAAATGAAAGTAAACCCAAAATCACCATGGCTATCTAGGAAATGGCAAGGCTAGAAAAGCCACTATCAATCCAGGCAATCCTCCATGCCAATGATAGATCACAAGCAAGAAACCACATGCATGTGCCACGCATGCCAAAAATAGTGAGGGAAACATACATGCAACTCGATACCTACAAGAAAATTTTATGTAGTTGTTGATCCTGATGCCTTCTTGCACTTTCCTTCTCTTCATTTGCCTTCTTTCTCCAAAAATCCAAGTATGCCACACCCACCAAGAGTGACCAAGAAAAATCTAAGTCTCCAAGAGTATGAGAGAGAGAGATAATAGAAGATAGCTCCAAAACTGAACTGACAAAAGGTTACCAACTAATCCTCAAAAACCTTTTTATGAAAGAGGCCTCTATTTTCTTCATTTTCCATTATTTTCCTTCTATTTCCTCCTCACATGCAAAATGTGACCTTTCACCTCCCTTTTCTCCTAATTTCCATTACTTTCACAAATAAATGTTCCAAAAATGCCATTTTTCTTTTACAAACCCTTAGTCATTTCCTTTGTCAATTTCCTTAGCCATAAACAATCACAACTGATCCCCATCACTAGGATTCTACCCAAGATTCAGCTTGTAATAATTGTCCCATCCTTCGTGGTTATTATTTTTCCTTTATTTACTTTTATTACATGGAATTTTCACCAAGGCTATTACAGAACTCTCCCCCTTGGGGGAACACTATCCTCGATGTTCAACAACACATATAATCACAAAACTATTGTAAGACAAATATATATTGTTGATGGAGCTTTATAACTTAGCTCGATGTAGTATTTACAATGATCACCCTGCTGAAAGCAAGCCAAGATAACAACATAATAACATGACATCATAACAACATACTACAGAGTGGAGCTTTATAACATAGCTCATGGCGGTATTTACATCCATATACATATGTACATAAACCAACATCATCAAAACATATACCAAATCATATACCACAACATATACCAAAATCACACCAAAACACCAAGTCAAAACTGCTTTGTCTCAACCGACAAAGAAGGAAGGATACGTAGCCCACATATAATCTACCATCTCCCATGTAGCTTCATCAGGCCCAAAGTGTTTCCACTGCACCTTAAATTTTTTGATTTCTCAGTTCTAGAGCATGAGCACCTTCATTAGGGGAATTTTAAGGTCTAAAATGGGCCTCCTACAGAAATTATAAAATAGTGGAAATAATAAAATAAGATTAGATTACATCATCAAATTTTAGAGGGAAAAAAGAAAAAACTATTTTTTCAACTCGTATTTTTAACTTATCTCCCTATGGGTTTACTCAAATTTCAAGCAACAACACTTGTTGGATGAATAATTTGATTCCTCATCCAATGAATACCCATGTTGCATACTTTTGATGGACCCTGCTACACGAAAATGAGAAATACATAAAAATCGTGATTGCACTAACATTTTTTCATGTATTTCTCATTTTTCGTGTAGCAAGGTCCATAGAAATTATGCAACATGGGTACTCCTTGGATGAGTAATTAAAATTTTCATCCAATTAGTACTCTTGCTCGAAAATTGCATAAAACCTTTTGCCGATATGTTGAAAATACAAGTTGAAAAAGTAGTTTTATTATTTTGTTTTTTTTACTCCAAAAATGGTGAATAATCCCCCATGGTTAACATCATCATCTTGAATCCTATTGGTTCTTATAAATTTTATTTTGGTTGTACATTTTTCTTAGGAGGCCCATTTTAGACCTCAAAATTCCCCTAATGTTTCTGCAATATACACTGAGGCTCCGATTGGAATCCTCCATATGGTTCCACCTGTAGTACAGACCAGTCAATCACATGATCAACATCCTTAACATACTTCATAAGAAAAGATACATGTTAAAAATCATGGAATTTCATTATCAAAGGCAGTGCAAGTCGATAGGCTACTAGCCCAATCCTCTCAATAATACTGAACGGTCCACAAAATTGTTGTGCCAACTTGGCACATGATCCAATCTGTAAGGAGCTCTTCTTAAGTTTCATTCGCAGGTACATCTATTCCCCAACCTGGAACTCCTTGAACAACATGTTCCTATCTGCATAACTCTTTTGATTATCCTATGCTTCCTTTATATTCTTCTTTATAACTTGCATTTCTTGTTCCATGTCTGCCACCATGTCTAATTCAATCAACACATTGTTAACTGGATCACTCCAACTGATGAGAGCATTGCAACTCCGCCCATACAATGCCTAAAAAGTACTCATCCTCAATGACTTATGATAATCATTTTTGTATGTGAACTCTACCAAAGGGACATACTCTTCCCACTTCTACTGTGAATGCATCACACACATCCTCAACATGTCCTCCAATATCCTGTTGACCCTTGTTGTCTATCCACCTGTCTGCAGATGATAACTCATACTAAAGGCCAACTTTGTGCCCAAACATGCAAACAACACCTTCCAAAACTTGGAAGTAAACTTCAAATCCATGTTTGACACAATCTTCTTTGGAACACGATGCAACCTGACCACATATCTGATGAATACTTGTGCTACATTGCTAGCTGAGAATGTAGAGTTCGCCAAAATGAAATGTGAAATCTTCATTAATTTTTCCACAATAACCACAATGGAATCATGTTGTCTCACTGTCTTCGAAAAACCTGTGATGAAGTGCATGGAAATAACTTCCCATTTCCACTTTGGAATCACAATCCGCTATAACAATCCACCTAGATGTTTACATTCTACTTTCACTCACTGAAAATCAAAACATCTAGCCACAAACTCTACTACATCCCTCTTCAAATTTGGCCAATAATAAAATATCTTCACTGCAATTAATTTCTTATAATAACTTGGGTGACCTGAATAAGGTTTCGCGTGAAACTCCCTCAGGATCACATTCTTGAGCTCACTGTTATCTGGTAAATATATCATGTATTGGAGCCTGATCAACCTATTTGTTGTAAGACAATAATCCATACCCTTTGCACCTACACCTATACAAACATCCTGCTACAACCTATGCACAATCTCCATATACCTGACATCCTACTGACTTGCCTGGAAGATCCTATCCTGTCAGTCTATTCCATAGGAGCTCATAGCTTCCAAGAGATTTACCTGTACCCATATTCCGAGAGAATTTTCCACCCTGTTCACTTTACCTTTGATGTACCTGATCTCAAAATCAAACTCACTGATTGTGGAAAACCATCTCGCATGCCTGGCGTTCATATTCGGCTAGTCAAACAAATACCTCAACCCAATGTGATCACTCATAAATACAAACATTTTGCCAAGAATATAGTGCCTCCACATCTTCAATACATGTATGATTTCTGCTAACTCAAGATCATGTGTCAAGTAGTTATGCTCATGCTCATTTAGTTTCCAAGACTTGTAACATACCACCTGTCCATCCTACATAAGGACTCCACTAAGTCCTCCCTTGCAAGCATCTGTGCATATGACAAACTCTTTTTTTGGATCTACAATTTGCAGCACTGGTCCATTTGTCAACAACTGCTTAAGACACTTAAAGCTAGCCTCGCACTCCTCTGTCCATTTGAAATTATTACTTTTCCTTTGCAATGATGTGATAGGATAAGAAATATGGGAGGAGTTCCTAATGAACCTCCTATAGTAGCCTGCCAAACCCATGAAATATCTCACCTCATCCACATTCTTAGGACCTACCCACTCCATGATGGCCCTTATCTTCTCTGGATCTACTGTAATACCCTCCTTAGAGACAACATGCCCCAATTAATGTACCTCAATCTGAAAGAAACTAAACTTGTTGAGCTTAGCATACAATTGATGCTCTATCAACAACCTCAACATTGTTGGTAAGTGCTTGACATGTTCTTCCTCATTTTTAGAATATACTAGTATATCATCAATTAACACTATAACAAACTTATCCAAATATGAATGCAACACACTCTTCATCAAACACATAAATGTAGCTGGAGCATTGGTTAAGACAAATGGAAAGACAACAAACTCATAATTCCCATACTTGGTCTGGAAAGTTGTCTTGTAAATTTCCTTCTCTTTAATGTGTACTTGATGGTATCCTGATCTCAAATCGATCTTGGAGAACACCACTGATCCTTTCAACTAATCAAACAAATCATAAATCCTTAGCAAAGGGTACCTGTTCTTGATAGTTACCTTGTTTAGTTGCCTATAGTCAATGCACAATATAAGAGTAACATCTTTCTTCTTTATGAACAACACTGGTGCACCCCAAGGCGATACACTAGGTCCAATGTATTGTTGGGATAGGGTCCCTAGGGTCATTTTTGGGGTTAGTTAACCCAATTTTTGTATAAGTTTTTGTAAAAGATGTAAAGTCTTCGCAAAATGTGGATGCAGAGTGTGCAAGTAGATAGGAGTCAAAGGGGTCTTAACCCCTTGTTCGGGTAAGTAAATAGGTTGTTTTGGGACTCACCCATGGGCCACGGACCATGGTATTCTTTTGAAGAAAACTATATATAGTTGAGTCATAGCAAGTCTAAGAGGTAGCGAAGAGCAAGTAAGTCAAGATAGAGACTATTTTATGCAAGTGCTAAGGTAGGAAGGATCTACTTCTTGTACTTAGGAGAAATGGGAAGGCTCCTACAACTGAGTGTGAAGGAGGCCTTGGTAAGTCCATAGCTAAGTGCACGGACCCCTACAACTAAGTACGCGGGGTGAAAGAGTCTATAATCTGAACGTTGAAGATGAATAAAGATTGATTTTGAAGAATTATCTTGCAATCTGAGAAGTATTTTTGATTATGTTTATGTTATGTTCTATCGCTTTATAACATGTTTTCTATAGAATAATGAATAAATGTTGTGCAAAACTACTGAATCTATCTTATTTATGCATGACTCAAGTAATTATATGTTTTCTTGAAGATAAGGATTATTTCTGTTGTGATTTCTGATGAATTGGATAGATTTGCATGAAGGCAGATCTAAGGTTATTGATAAATGCACAAAATTGGTTAATTTGCATGTTTAGGGTCTGCAAATACTGGTCGTAGACCTTTGCAAAGGTCTAGAAACCATTTTACTTGAGTTATTGTATCAAACCATAGAAGGATACCAGTCTACGCGAAGACATATCTGAGCTACGAGATCTTAAGAACCACTTATCACATGTCCCTAGATGTAGAAACCTAGTTTTAACATCCCCCAATACTGCTTCGGGTGAGACTGCAGCCTATGTTATGCAAGTTGTTGCCAAAAGGGCTAGTGTTAGGGTTTTTCTGGTTGGCACAAACAACTATGAACCTAGGTCAGGCCCCCTTAAACCAAAAATGGTTCTGAAAAAACCCTAATTGCTGGCCCTTTTGGCAACAACCTTCATAGTGCAGGCTACAATCTCACTCGAAACAGTATTGGAGGATTCTAAAACTAGGTTTCTGTATCCAGGGACATGTGATAAGTGGTTCTTAAGCTCTTGTAGCTCAGACTTTCCTTCGCACAAACTGGTACCCTTCTATGGTCTGATATAGTAACTCGAGCAAAATGGCTTCTAGACCTTCACGAAGGTCTACGATCAGTCTTTGCGGACCCTAAATAGGAAAATTAACCACTTTCAAGCATTAATCAATAACCCTAGATCTGCCTTCCCGCAGATCTATCCAATTCAACAAAAAGCACAACAAAAATAACCCTTATCTTCATGAAAAGATATAATTACTTAAGTCATGCATAAATAAGATAGATTCAGTAGTTTCATGTAGCGTTTATTCATTATTCCATAGAAAACATATTATAAAGTGACAGATCATAACATAAACATAATCAACAATACTACTCATATTGCAAGATAATTCTTCAAAATTAGTCTTTATTCATCTTCAACGTTCAGATTATAGACTCTTTCACCCTGCGCACTTAGCTGCAGGGGTCCACGCACCAAGTTGCGGACTTACCAAGGCCTCTTGCACACTTAGCTGCAGGAGCCTTCGAATTTCGCCTAAGTTTGGAGAGCACATCAGATCACGAGTGATAATATTAAGATAGTGCAGTTAGTTACAACCTCATAGAATTGCGCATTAACATGGCATATCAAGTATTTCACTAATAACCCCAACGCGACATTGGCAGATACCCAGCGAGCTTTGAACAAGGAGTTCAGTAAGCCTAAGTCATAAGCACAATCAAAAATTGAATTTAAGGAAATATGATAGAAGATAGATGAGACACCTTGGGATTTTGATCAGAGGTTGAAGTGCCTGATCAGGTAGGCCAATATGATAATCTTAGATTCATGACATCACGACTGGTTTATAGCATCACTCTTTCCACATTTAAGAATACCTCTATTACAATAGAAGATAGCAACACAAGTGGAAGCCTTGGAGATCGCAATGAGACTGGATGCCTTGCCTATATAGGATATGAATCTTAGGGTGCAACATATTCATTCACAATTGGAAAGCCTACACTTGGAGTTACAGAGCTTGAAGAAAGGAAAGGAAGCTCAGCCGGAGTTGCGCACTAAGGTTTGGTACCTGAAGTGTAAGAGCCATTGACATGATAAGGACCATTGCCCTGTCTATAAGAACTACATTATAGGGGGAGGGCTTACTGCCTTGAAACCAGAGAATAATGTTGGGACAAGCACATGAGCTATGCTATGGTGTGGTATCTGTCACATTACGGAACAGCATGCTATTGATAACTGCCATCTATTGCAGAAGTTTTTACAGACCCCTCAGGAGTTATTTTGCAATTTTTGTAAGTATGTAGGACACCGTGAATGCCACAGTAGGATTTATGAGCTAATGATAGATAAAACCCTACCTACAGGATGCAAGCAGAGAACTAGCATTAGGATCAAGGCACAGGAGCAACACATGGAGGATTACAAGGCCGAGGATGAGGAAGAGGCATTGGACCAGGTCGAGGGTGTTGTTGGCATTATGGCATAGGTTTGATGCTATGGTGTTGTCCTTGATGGCAACTCATCTTGGTGACAGATCTCAGTTCAGGCACTCAGAAAGAAGAAAAAGGCATATATGCAGGTTCATCTAGACGAAGACGCGTATACACACGTGATATACGTTACAAAAGCGCGTATATGTTGGGGAACTTAATCTTGGTCCATGGTAGTTAGTCCTTGGGATTTGAACCTATGGTTTTGGACCATGGTGTCTCGTCAGATGTGCTGATCCCTAGTTTTGGGTTCATGGTATTGAAATGTTTTGGTGTTATGGTTTTAGACCATGGTGTTATGGTTTGTAGCATGCCCCTGATTTTCTTGATAGTCTTTGTTTGTTCTTGAGGAAGACTGTTCCTGATTTACCTGATGATTTCTATTAGGCCTTTGCTCACTCTTTCTTGCTGCATCAAGATAACTTTTGCAAGTGGAAGCTTGAGATGCTTCTCCATTATACCCCAGACCTATCTTGATAATGGAGAATCATCTCAAGCTTCCACTTGCAAAAGTTATCTTGATGCAGCAAGAAAGAGTGAGCAAAGGCCTAATAGAAATCATCAGGTAAATCAGGAACAGTCTTCCTCAAGAACAAACAAAGACTATCAAGAAAATCAGGGGCATGCTACAAACAGAAGCTACAACTAGCCACAGGTAAAATCTTCCCAATTTTCTTCAAAAATGGATGTCAGTAGAAACTACAATCGGTTGCAGGATAGTCGCAGGAATTTCTTCAATGTCAAATATTTCTCTTGCCATAATTTTGGTCACAAAGCAGTTCAATGTGTTGCCTTTAAAGCAATCATGACTAGAGAAGCTCAAAAACAAAGAAGTATGCCTACAATCTCGAAGAGGAACTATAACAACTTTTCCACCCTTGATAGTGAAATTGAATGCTCTATTTGTAATAATTTTGGTCATGAAGATTCTGAATGCAGGAGCATGTTTTGGAAGACAACTTAGAAGGAACAAACCTCAAGTGCCAAAACATGGAGAATGAAGGAACCGCAATTAGAAAGATGTGGGATAGCTTTGTATGCAAAAGGACAGGAAAATCAATGGTACATCAACAGCGGATGTTCAAAGCATATGACATGTGATAAAGAAAAACATGAATCATATACTGCTTTAGAAAAAGGAAAGAAAGTTTCTTTTCGAAATGATACCTCTGTAGCCATAAAAGGAAAAGGCATTGTTCAGTTGAAAGAGAAGGTCAAAGCTGGAAATGTTTTGTATGTTGATGGCTTGAAGCATAATTTATTGAGTGTCAGTCAGATGTGCGATAATGGAACCGAGGTAATATTTCGATCAGATGGGTGTAGTGTTTCATGATCTTGATACAGGAAGAACAGTAATCAAAGGCAGAAGAACTCCAAATAATCTATACATATTTGAAGAAGGAGAACAACAATGTTATTTGAGCAAGAATGATGAACACTGGTTATGGCACCGGAGGTTGGGGCATCTAAACTTTTCAAAAATAAGGAAAGCATGCAAATACCATGCAGTCCGTGGTCTTCCAGACATCAAAATTCCAGACAACACCGTATGCAAATCATGTCAGTTTGGGAAGCAAACCATAACTAACTTACCTGAGAAGGAAGGATCAGCAAGCGGGCCTCTTAAGCTAGTCCATACAGATGTATGTGGTCCATTTAGGACAAGGTCACCTCGAGGAGAAGAATACTTTATATTATTCATTGACGATTTCTCCAGGATGGTTTGGTTAGGACTTATGAAGCACAAGGACGAAGCGTTCGAAAAATTCCAATCCTTCAAAGCCTTGGTTGAAAATGAATCAGATTACAAAATTAAGTGCCTCAGGTCCGACAAAGGTGGGGAGTTTACCTCAAATGAATTTTTCAATTTCTGTGAAGAACATGGAATAAGAAGGGAATTATCTATAGCTAGGACTCCTCAGCAAAATGGAGTGGTGGAAAGGATGAACAGAACAGTCCAACAAACGGCTCGTGCTATGCTTGATGAGTTTGGAACTCCCACAACCTTCTAGGGTGAAGCTGCATATGCTGTGGTTGTTATTCTCAACAAAACAAATGTCCGAGTGAACAGCACTCAAACTCCGCATGAGCTCTGGTATGGTGAGACTACCTCGGTAAAGCATTTCAAAATTTTTGGGAGCAAATGCTATATTAAGAATACTAATGAACAGCTTGGTAAACTTGAACCTAGAGCAGATGAAGGCATTCTCCTTGGTTATTCTCCCTACAACAAAGCATATAAGTGTTATAATAAAAGACTTGGAAGAATTGTTGATAGCATTGATGTAGTGGTTGATGAAAAAGGATACATCCCTAGGCAAGTAAATCATGAAGATATTGAAGATGATGAAGACTACTCTCCAAATCAGACTGATGATGAAGAAGAGACCCATGAAGAAGAAACTCATGACGAGCCAGAAGAACAGATAAGGATAGAAGAAAAGACTCCTTCTAGGTATGTTCAAAAGAATCATCCAGAATCACAAATTTTGGGGCAAAAGGAGGCTAGCATACAAACAAGAAGAACAGTTGCAGAAGCTTCAAGCTATTTGCCATTACTCTCCTCCACTGAACCACAAAATGTAATAGAAGCTTGCAAAGATGAATGTTGGGTCAAGGCAATGGATGAAGAACTTGAAAAAATCGAAAAGAACAACACTCGGGAGTTGGTTCCTAGACCAAAAGATAAGAATGTCATAGGAGCAAAATGGATCTTTAAGAACAAATTGAATGAAAATGGGGAAGTTATTAGAAACAAGGCCAAACTTGTTTGCAAAGGGTATGCTCAACAAGAAGGAATGTATTTTGAAGAAACTTTTGCTCCTGTTGCTAGACTTGAAGCCATTCGAATGTTTCTTGCTCTCTCAATTTTTCAGAAGTTCAAAGTATTTCAAATGGACGTGAAATCAGCCTTTCTGAATGGGGACTTAGAAGAACCAGTGTACATTGAGCAACCAGATGGTTTCATTCTTGGGAATGATCCAAATCTTGTATGCAGAATAAAAAAGGCTCTCTATCGTCTTAAACAAGCTCCAAGGGCTTGGTACTATCGTTTGGACAAATATCTTCATCAACAAGGCTTTTAAAAAGGATCAGCAGATAGCAATCTTTATATAAAAATTGAAAATGACAAATTGCTAATACTTGTTGTGTATGTAGATGACATTATCTTTGGCAGCAATGAAGAAGCTATGAGTCAAAGCTTTGCCTTTGTGATGCAGAAAGAATTCGAAATGTCTTTGCTTGGAGAACTGACATACTTTCTTGGATTCAAATCCAACAAAATGAAGGCAGTATCTTCTTGTCTCAAACCAAGTACCTCAAGCAGATTCTGAAGAAGTATGGCATGGAAGATTCAAAACCAGTATGTACCCCTATGGTTATAGGATGCAGTCTCAGTGAAAATGTTGAATCAGCAGCAGTGCATCAACCAACCTATAGATCCATGATTGGAAGTCTACTTTATTTGACAGGTACCCGACCAAACATCATGCATGCAGTGGGAATAGTTGGAAGATTTCAGGCAAATCCTAAGGAAACTCATCTTCAAGCAGTAAAGAGAATTTTCAAGTATCTTCAAGAAACTCAAAACTATGGCTTATGGTATCCTAGAGATACAGATCTCACTCTTCATGCTTATACAGATGCAGATTGGGCTGGAAGCGTGGATGACAGAAAAAGCACAAGTGGTGGTGCATTCTTTATGGGTTCCAGATTAGTATCTTGGTTCAGCAAGAAATAGAGTTTGATTGCTTTATCTACAACTGAAGCAGAATATGTGGCAGCTGCATCTTACTGCACTCAACTTCTTTCGGTGATGCAAACCTTGTAGGATTTTCAGATCACTTGTAAACCACCTATCTCCATCTTATATGATAATACAAGTGCAATCAACATTTCAAAGAACCCAGTCATGCATTCAAAGACCAAGCACATATCGATCAAGTATCACTTTCTCCGAGAACAAGTGTTGGAACAAAAGGTCAAATTGGAGTATGTTCCTTCTAAGGAACAAGTTGCTGATATTCTCACCAAACCTCCGCCCAGGGAAACTTTTGAATATCTCAGACAGAAGCTGGGAGTAGTTGATGCATCATCTTGCTGTTAAACTTGTCTGTTTCAGAGAAAAGGAGCGTACGCGTGTTTCTTGAGGAGGATTCGCGTACATACGCTGGATGGTACAGAGAAAGTTGTGTATATGTGGTTTGATGGATATCAGAAGGGACAGACTCTGGTTGGAAGTTGTTTGATATGGGTCTGAAAGAGACCATTAGGTATTGGTTCAGAGGGAGCAAATAAAATTCTCATGATGCATTGTTAGCATTGTCTTAGAAGCTTATGGTTCTTGTTCACATCTGTTATTGGTGGAACAAGTGCAGAGGGAGAACAGAAAGAAATCATGGTTGCTAATCTAAATGATGATTGACATATGTTGCTGCTTGGTGACTTTCATAAGTCTTGCTCTACATATTTCGTCTCTATGTCATGTATCTTTTTTTTATGGTGTCAAGGTCATGTAACGGCCTATTTTGGTTTCCCCACTATGCCTAGGATGAAGATGTAATGTACTTGGTTGTTATATGTAATTTTCTGATGTTTCCCCACTTGGTTGGGTGGATGATCCCCACATGGTTGGGTGAAGGATGTATTTATTGAGTCTTGTGGTGATAGGAAGGTCTTTTATAATGTATATGTCATGGTTCATCTTGAAGAACATCTTTTGCAGATCTTGCCTACAGTCAGGGGGAGCATGGTCAGCACAGCAGGGCAGAGATTTCAGCACGTACTCAAGGGGAGTACAACCCTTTGCCCTTGATGACAAAGGGGGGAAATGAAAGAGGATCTTGGGGTTGCCAACAAGTCCAAAGGGAGAGATTGTTGGCATTATGGCATAGGTTTGATGCTATGGTGTTGTCCTTGATGGCAACTCATCTTGGTGACAGATCTCAGTTCAGGCACTCAGAAAGAAGAAAAAGGAATATACGCAGGTTCATCTAGATGAAGACGCGTATACACGCGTGTTATACGTTACAAAAGCACGTATATGTTCGGGAACTTACTCTTGGTCCATGGTAGTTAGTCCTTGGGATTTGAACCTATGGTTTTGGACCATGGTGTCTCGTCAGATGTGTTGATCCCTAGTTTTGGGTTCATGGTATTGAATGTTATGGTTTTGGACCATGGTATTGTGGAAGGCCTAAGACTATAAAAGAGGAAGGAGATCATGTGGCAAATGATCATCTGAATTATTATTAAATATCTGAAAAGTGGTAGATCTGAATGCTGGTAATTGGGTTGTGATGCAGATCTGAATCTGAATAAAGGAGGAACCTTAGCGAAAAGAAGAAGGATAAGTTCTATTGATGGGTCATAATCTTTAAGCTTGAATGATAGTATCTTTATATGATTTTGGTCTATTTTATGTGGCGCTTGCTTGATCTATAACATTGATAATCTGGGTTAATTAGTGTTTTTGAATATCTGGAAGAGTGAATTATCCTTTATAGATCTGTACGCAGGTTCAGTGAAGTGAAGGTGCATATACACGCTACTTCAGTGAATTAAAACAGTGTATACGTAGGTTGTTCCAAACACAGAAGCGTACGCACACATGTTGCAGGTTATTGAAATAATGTATATACTTTAAGTTGTGATCTAGCTACTTCTGTTTATTGTTGTTGTGTTCTGGGTTCAGTGTTTGGTGTGTGGTTTCTGGTACTATGTTTTGGGTACAGCTGTCAGAGAAGTATCTACTTGATTCAGATCTAATTGGTGGAAAGGAGATTGGTTGATTCTTGATGATTGATTGATGTTTATGGATCCAGTCTGAAAATTTATGAAACGTGGTCCCTGGAAGAAAGAGAAGGTTGTAGCCTTCTATAGGCCAGCACCTACGTACTAGTATCTTGGCTAGTGCAAGAGCTCAAGGGGGTTGCAGCTCCCTTCCGGAAGAAGCTGGAGAATGAGAGAGGGTTGTATCTCTCTGCAGGTTGCATCCTGCGTATTGGTAAAGGACTGCACCAGTACATTGTAAAAGAAGTTTCTAGTTTAAAAGAAGATAGAGACGAATTGCAGCAGGTGGTTTTCACCCGCATTGGGTTTCCACCTTATATCTTGTGTTCTTATGCGTGATTGTCCTTTTGTTCTGTTGTACTATCTATGGTTACTGGTTATTTGTTTCTGCAACATAGATTAACAATCATCATCAGAAAGATAAACTAAATTAAAAGCTTGCCTTGTATACGCGGTTTTCCTTCTGCATAGATGGGTATATACGCATGTTTAACTAACTGAAGTAGCGTATATCATTTGTTTTGGAAAAGGAATATTTGACTTGATAATACTGATTCACCCCCCCTCTCAGTATTATTTCCAACAGGCATGGGAAGGTAATTTGCTATAATTGTGGTGAAGCAGGGCACTTCACGCGAGATTGTACAAACCCCATGCATCCCTCATGTCAATATTGTCAACAGTTTGACCATGTCATAGAAGAATTTCCAGTCCTTATGTAAAATATGCAAGAAAAGGATGCGTAGCCCCAACAACCTACACAAAACATTCAGATGATGAGTGTTGAGCCCAGCGAAGAAGATTAAAGCATAAATATCATGTTGAGAAGCAATATGACAACTGGTGTAGATAAATGTAAGAAGACTGAGGAAGACAGATGGGTGTGCAAGGCTATTGAAAAGGAAATACATTTTGATCTTAATTGCACTAAGATACCTTCATGGAAGCAAAGAAGAAATTCATTGAGGCATCCACCTCAGGGATTCATGAGAAATTTCCAGAGACTAGTGTGACACAAGAAGTAGATCCTTCAATTCTAGGTACTTTCCTGAAGACTTGTATGGAGTTACTGCATTACCAAAAAATAGTAGAAGGATTGCAAGAGCTAATAGGCAAGTGCGCTAATAAGGCAAAGAATGCTATTGAACAATGCACAGTAAGAAAGATTTGTAAGCATAAAATGTGAATGGAGCACAATATGTGGCTAATAGCAAAGACAGGCAAATACAAAATGGATCAGGTAATCTTGGATCTGGGGTTTGATGTGAATGTCTTGCCTAAGAAGACATGGGAAAGGATGGGGAGACTTGTACTACAGTGGTCTCTTATTCATATGTGCTTGGAAAATCAATAGAATATTATTCCAATGGGGCGCTTATATGGTGTAATGGTGGAAATTGAAGGTGCAAGTGTGTTGGCTGACTTTGAGGTCATTTAAATAGTGGATGATAGTAACCCTTACCTCACGCTACTAGGAATTGAATGGGCTATGGATATGAACGAAGTAATTAACTTGAAGAAGCCCAAGATGTCATTTGAGAAAAAATCACTCAGGGTTGTAGTGCCACTAGACCCTGCAGAAGGGATGTGTTATGCTGAACCCATTTGTGAAACAACGTGAGACGAGGATTGGATCAATCCTACAATTGATGGACGAATTTTGTGGGACAAGGATAGCTCCTGCACCTCAGATTCAGATGAAGAACTTGAACACTAGCAGAATTAGTTGCATGAAGTATCTACGCTCTGCTGCAATATGATGACCAAGTCGCTGAGGTGTGTTTTAACTGAGGTAAGAAACCTTCTGCACTATGATGGTTTAACTGATGTGGAGCTATTTTTAGATGAGTTTGAAAGGGAAGTACCAAAATAGCATTAATTCCAGGCACTAGAGTTAGAATTGCATGCTACGTCTTCCCATTGGTGGGGTATGCACAAGGAGAGCTTTGTTGGATGGAGAGAATACACAAGAATGATCAAGTTAAGGTTTGGCTATGCTAATAAGAGAATGATAGAAAAATATAGTGGTAGGGATGATCTACAAGATCATTTGGCATGATGGAATAAGGTATGGGAATAGAACCATAGCTAGAATGGGTGCATATATTTTGTCATATGTTAGAGATTACCCCAATGAACTGGTATCTAGAGATGGAGCTTTGCCATGGAATCACTGAATGGGACATTTTAAGGGAGAGTTTTCTATTAACTTTCAACTTCAGGGATGGCTTTGAGAGCATTAATGAGGCGCTACATGAAATAAAAGCAGCTATATTCAGAACACTGAAGGAACTAATAGAATGGACTTAGGGAGATTAGAGTACACAGTTGTGTCATGCGCTGGAATGTTATAATGTGAATAATGCAAAAGAAGAGGATGATATGCAGAATATTACCATTCCTGAAACCGAAGGACAACGCAAAATCTAAGGACCGAAGGTGGTGAACCTGAATATATTAGAGCCTTTGAAAACTCGACAAGTAAACATTGGATCTAAAGAAGAACCTAAGTTCATGAAGATAGGAGACTAGTGGGACAAAGATGTAGTTGTTAAGGTAGCTGAGCTTTTGCAACCAAGGCTTATTCCCAACGAAGTTTTCAGATTTGAGATAAATTATCAGAGATTTAGGTGTTATGAAGATCACATTGAAACCAAATGTGAAGCCAGGAACTGGATAAGATTCTGGAGGCTAGTATTATCAAGTGTATAGAAGAATCGGATTGGGTAAGACCAATGGTGGTCCAAGAAAAGAAACAGTGATGAAAAATCTACACATGCATAGATCTGTGGAAGATGAATGATGCATGTGTGCATGATCCATTTCCAACACCATTTATTGACAAAGTATTAGATAATTTTGGCAGACAGGAGGCGTATTCATTTACAGATGGATTTTTAGAATATCATCAAATAAAGATCGTGTCAGAAGATCGAAGCAAGACAACCTTCACGACTGAGTGGGGTTTCTTTTAATATATAGTTATGCCATTCAGATTGAAGAATGCGCTTGCCATCTTTTCCCGGGTAGTGAGCACGATGTTCAAGCAATTTATTCATAAATTCTTGGAGGTGTATTTTGATGATAGGACTATGTTTGGGTTGGTGAAGTTCCATGTTGTGAGTCTACGCCTAATGTTGGATACATGTCGAAGGTATTAGATCGTGCTAAACTTAAGGAAATGCATATTCTGTGTGCCCTTTGGGATTTTTCTCAGCCATGTTGTATGTAAGCAGGGATTGATGGTGGACCCTACGAAGATCTTTGTCATTGTGAATTTGGAGGCTCCTCGGAATGTAAAAAAACTACATGTGGCATTGGGGCACACTAGGTACTACAGGAATTTTATTAAAGCATATGCTTAGATAACCACATCAATAGAGAAACTGTTGAAGAAAGTTGTGATGTTTTTCTCAGAGGAAGACTTTCAGCGTAGCTTGGATGTCTTGAAGGAGAAAATGGTGACAACTCCTATTTTGGTGTTTCCAGATTGGAAAAAAGAGTTCCATGTGCATGTAGATGCCTCTTGCATTGTGCTAGGAGCAATATTAACACATGCAAGTGAAGGAGAGATTGATCACTCGATAGCTTTCACGAGCAGGAAATTATTCAAAGTTGAGAAGAATTACTCCATGACAGAGCGCGAAGGACTGGCAATGGTCTGTGTGCTACAAAATTTTAGACATTATTTGTTAGTTGGACACTTAAAATGTATACACGTCACTCCACGCTGAAGTACTTGGTCAATAAGCCTATTTTGGGGGGAAGATATGTCAATGGTTACTATTGTTCTAGGAACATGACTTTGAAGTTATTGTGAAGCCTGGAAGGTTGAATGTAGGTCCAGACCATCTATCTAGGATTGAAATAGGTGAGGAATCAAGTAGTTTTGAAGAAGGACTATTGAACGCATAGCTCTTTATGGTTCACATCACAGATGGTCATTTTTCTGATATCATTCACTTTTTAACAATAGGAACAATGCAGGAAGGTTATTCCACTCAACATAAGAATGAGTTAGTAGTTCATGCTATAGATTTTTCAGTGATTGCGGATCATTGGTATAAGATGGGAATGGATGAGATATTGCAAAGGTATGTTTCAGAGTTTGAATGTGTTATTATCCTAGTTGAAGCCTATGGAGGAGTGGCAGGAGGTCACTATGCAGGGAAAGTGACCGCGCAGAAGATTTTGTGTGCTGGGCTATGGTGGCCAACATTGTACAAGGATTCTAAGGTATATTGCAAGGCATGCAATGCTTTCCAAAGGATGGGGAAGCCTTTGTGAAGGGATGAATTACCTTTAAATCCTCAAGTTTCATTGTAGATATTTGATAAGTGGTCCATTGAATTTATAGGTTTGATACAGCCACCAAGTAAGAAGACAGGCGTGTAGTATATCATTACTGCAACTGAGTATTTAACTAGGTGGGCAGAAGCACAACCAGTGAAGGATTGGACTACAACCACTGCTGTGAAGTTTTTTTTCGAATACGTCTTAACAAGGTTTGGATGCCCTAAGATATTGATGAGTGATCGAGGTACACATTTCTTAAATGAAATGATTAGCATGCTGCTTGAATACTTCCAGATGTATCACCAGAAGAGCATGCCCTTTCACCTACAGGCGAATGAAATGGTGGAAGCTTTTAACAATATTTTTGGAGCATGCATTGATGAAGGTCTACATTGTGCAAAGGAATGACTGGGATATGCGCATACCTATTTTTTTATGGGCTTATAGGATGACCTGCAATAAGTTGACAAGCCAAAAGTCATTTAGGTTGGTCTATGGAATTGAAGTCATAATGCCAATGGAGTATATTGTACCAAGCTTACATATTGCGGCATTGACAGTGATGGCAGATCGCGAGACCTTGGAGGAACGTCTCACGCAGATCATGGAGTTAGAAGAAGACTGCTTCCTTACAGGATTTCACCAACAAGTGTGAGAGGGAATGGCATGATTGGCATATTAAGTTGCGCACATTTAAGGTAGATGATTTAGTGTTGCTATATAACAGCAAGTTAACGAAATTTCTAGGAAAGTTTCAAATGCACTGGTTGGGGCCATATGTTATGAAGGATATCATGGATGGTGGCACAGTTTAGCACGAAGCTGAATTTGGAACCATTCCCTAGAAAAGTGAATAGAAGTAGGCTAAAGTTGTACACAAGGGATCATGCCCCTACACAATGACTATGTGGAAGCAGGACAGTCTTAGTAATCCAAGTAGTTGCAAGGGATCGTGGGACTATAAACTACACTGCACGAATAAGTGAAGGATGTGGTAGGGTGGTTGCACGAGGAATGACAGGGTCATGACAATTGAAGAGGCACTGGATGAGTTGTGCCGTGGAGGATGGTGCCGTGCAGAGGGGTCCAAAAGTAGTCGTTGGGGTTACTATTCATGATTTGATGGCCAAAAATCAATTAAGAGGAGCTGGTAGGTGTTATTTATGGTGAAATTCTTTGCAGATCTACTACCAAAGATGCATTTATTATTAGAATTTGGGGGGAACGATCGGATTTGAATTCAAAACTTCCTATAAATTACGTGTGTTGGTCCACCAAAGAACAATTTGCATTCTAAGAGTTGTCTAGGAACTTTTTGTTGGAATCTTATGAATCATCAATTCTGGGAGGAGTTCGTGGTGTGCCCCTCATTTGAAAATTATTCCGTAGAGCCCCAAGACTTCTTCATAGAATGGATGACTGCTACAAACCCCATAAAAACCGTAAGTTCTGAAGCTGTTTTTTATGACATGTCGTGCCCTGAGAGTTCCGGTATGGAAGCTACAACCCCTGTGCCTATCGTGCTAAGGTCACCTAGGCCAAAGCAATCAACCACAAAACAGAAGAAGCTGATGGTGGTAAGATAGTCACTAAGGAAGAACCTAGAGGTGCAACAGAAAGAGAACAAAGATAAGCATTCGGTGCATGTGGTTGATATGGAGGAAGAGGAATACCAAGCTGTACAGGAATTGGATGCTGAAGAGGTTGAGCCTATCTCACAGATCCCTATGTATATCCCTCTGTGAGAGGGAAAAACCAAAGTTACCAAGGACCCAAATTCCAGGAAGTTTACAGTTTCAACACCCCTGTTGCCTAAACAAGTGGAATTTGAAGGCACAACACTAGCATGCATTCCTATGTTGAAATTGGAGGATTGGAACCTCATAGACTATGAGAAGTTCCCACATTTTGCAATAAGCAAGTATATGATGAAGATATACTATGAAGAGACTAGGGTTAAGTGGTTGGAACCCATGAAGTGGGTCAGAGGCGTTGAGCAGACTGGGTTGCTATACATGCTCTGCATACCACATTTTCATCGATCAACAATCAATACGGTGTGTGTGTGCCAGCTCCTCGCAATGGTGCATGATGGGTGCATATGGCTTGGGGAGCCTATCTCAATCACCAACATGTTAAACCATAGCGAACCCTCCTAAGGAGTTTGGAGGGAAACTTGGGGAAAAATAATAAACAGATAAGATGAACGCCAAATATGGGCTTGTTAAGAATTTCCATGGATATTCTATCCCCTCTATTTAGGACCAAGCAGTGTAGTTTTCCACCCAAATTCTTGTAGGAAAAATGATGAGGAAATACTACGCGGATGAAGTTCTGGCACCGATAGTATCACTAGCATCCCAATGCATGAAGGGAGTTCAATACAATTGGGAAAAATATCTATGCAAGGAGTTCCTTGCGAATTTTCAGGAAGCTCAAGAAGAGAGCAAGCCCTTCCTCTATGCGTGGTTGTTATTATCTAATATTTTAGTAGCTTGGAGATTGCTGGAGGATAGTCATTTTCCCCCTCAGCCAGAAGATTTACCCAAAGCAATTAGGTTCACTTCACTGTGGGCAAAAAAGGATCAGGAAAGGATCAAGGAGTCGAAAATTTTATGGATTTTGATGGAGATGGAACTTTGAATGGTTATCATTTAGAGGCCAAGGTTTTCCCCAACCTTGTTCAAGCAATTGACAGCCTACATGGAGTTCAAGGCCAATTTCCAAAATGTGTCAATCAAGGCGTGAAATGACCTAAAGCACCTATGGTACATGCTGCCATTTTTGGCATCTAAGATGGATGTGTTGAATATCATGGGGAGTTGGCCAACAGAGTGGCATGAACCCACAAAGCATTTTTTAGATACAAGAAAAGGTGTAGATAGCTCTATTGTGCAATTGACCGCTAAGAAAAAGCATAAGGAAGCTGCTCAGAAAGCCGCACAAATTCTAGCTGAGCAAAAGAAGAAGGAAGTTGTTGCTAAGGTAGCTATAGAGAAAGAACGCGCTGAGAAAGAGTGCACTACAAAAGAATAGGCTGAGAAAGAATGCCCGGACATCGAGGAAGTCAAAGGATTGGCTTTGTAGCACACAGATGAGTAGGAACTTTCCGGGCAGGAAGGAGGTGGTGGAGTAGAACATAGCACTCCTTTCACCTTAAAGAGGCATGGAAAGGAATAGACTCATGGAAAACGCAAAAATCATACGTCAAATAAGAAAACTTACATCGACCCAATGGCCCTTATAGAAGGGGAGCTTGATGAAATTGGTGACAAGGTCCGCAACACCACAACAGAGTTGTTGCAACAATTCAAGCAACAATATATGTAGACATTGGGGAGCATACAAAAGGATCCACGTGAGCTATAAATCTAGACTGATAGGGTTCAAACTAGTGTTTCACGAGCTAGTGAGGTGCAAGGGAGCCTGACATAAGGAAGTGGAATAGTTGTAGAGTCGAAACAAACTCTGGACCTCAGAGTCATACCATTGCCAGAAGGTTCTGTTCACACAAAGTCAATTGTGGATCGCATTGTGCTCAGCACAGTGAAGAACATGGGAGTGAATTTGGCCATGTTTCCACTTCAGATTCTCCATGCATTGCATCAAGGGGTTTCAGATGAGCTGAGGATTAGAGAGCATTGCGCCCTCACAGTCACAAGTGAGTTTAAGTTCAACAATGCAAAGATGTTCGCAGAGAAAGCAGAAGAGCTAAAGGAAAAGGAGGAGATGCAAAAACGAAGTCAGATCCTGGAGATAGCAATAGAGTGGGCCTACAAATTAGTTATGGAATTGAACATCCTAGAGGATGTCGCAGCTTTAGAAAAAGTAAGGAAATTGGTTGTTGCGGTACACACATCAAAGGATGAAGTCGGTAAGGTTACCTCTGATTTCCAAATGAAGATATCAAAGCTACAGTTGAAGTTGCAGCCAACAAATCCACCAGAGGTTTAGGAGCAACGTAGAGCAGCAATTAAGGAGAATATGAACACATTAGATACCACAGTCATAGACTGTGCAATGATGTTCGACCAAGAAATGGAATTTTGGAAAAATTTGCAGGAGGATCTAAATTTGTAGAGGCTAACCACAAATGCCAAAAAGACATAGAGGAAGTATGATGAGGTTTGAGCGATTGCACACACTTTGTGCTAGTGCAACACCTCGTGAAGTTACAGGAGGGTAAGCATCTACAACCACAAACGAAAGAATTACAGTGAAAAGAGGCCTTTCTAAAGGCTAGATTACAGTCGTGGCTAGAGGAAGCCTACCAGCTTACTCTGTCACTCCAGGAAAAGCTAAAGGTATTACAGTAGACACAAAGAACAATGCACCTAGAAGTGGAAGGCCCGAGAACACAGAAGTTAGTCGAAGAAGTGCAACAGGTCGTAGCGCAAAGCATTGTTGAAGTAGCAGTATTGTAGGTCGAGCTAGGTGGTCTCTGTAGCAAGATTAAGGAGCTAGGTAAGTGACTCGAGGGTGAGTCATGATATTTGTGTTGGGGACCTATTGGGATAGAGTCCCTAGGGCCAGTTTTGGGGTTAGTTAACTCAATTTTTGTATAAGTTTTTGTAAAATATGTAAAGTCTCTGCCAAATGTGGATGCAGAGTGCACAGGTAGATAAGAGCCATGTTGGGTGTGGAGCCTGATTATCTTCTATATTCAAAAGTACTGCCACATTGGACCCCAGTTCAAAATGGGGGCGGCAACGCCGCCCGTAAAATATTCACTGCACGGGGGGTCCAGGGGGGG
>APFE030653006.1:0-34685 GCA_000404065.3 Pinus taeda
CATCTGAATTGCACTGTAAGGTCATCTGAACCTCCTCTGAAAGCCACAACTTTTGGTGGTGGAATCAAGTCAATCCGACGGACAGTTTGCAAGATATCGACTGCCCTAGTTTGAAGGAAGCTGCTGAAACTGAAGCTGCAACTGCAGAAGTAAAATTTGACCTGCGTGGACTAGAATATCTCCTCATCTGAACTGTGTTGTAGGTTCACCTGAACCTCCTCTGAAAGCCGCAACTTTTGGTGGTGGAATCAAGTCAATCCGACGGACGGTTTGCAAGATATCGACTGCCCTAGTTTGAAGGAAGCTACTGAAACTGAAGCGACAACTGCAAAAGTAAAGTTTGACCTGCATGGACTAGATCTCCTCATCTGAACTATGTTGTAGGTTCATCTGAACCTCCTTTGGATGCCGCAACTTTTGGTGGTGGAATCAAGCCGATCCGACGGTCGGTTTGTGAGATATCGTCTGCCCTAGTTTGATGATGAAGCCGCTAATAAGATGCTGCTGATCTAAGGTTTGCTACTGCTGATATAAATCAAATTTATTGTACTATTTCTCTCTGCTGAATTATTGAAGATAAAAGAAGATTTGATCAAAGGGTTTCCCCACACATTGTGGGGTTTGTCTCTGGCTAGCCGCCACATCTTGTGTCTCTTGTCTTGGCTTGTTTTCTGTCGATCGTTTAATGTTCTATCTGCACTTTACTTTATGTACATGTGATTGCTAATCTGAAATAATAAGAAGAAGAAGTAAACTGTTATAAGCATAGAACATACCATAATTTAACAATCAGTGATCAACATGATCACTCTTCATCATGATCAAACTCATCACCACTACTAGACATGGGATCATTAACATGAGCTATATAGACATCATCTGGCTCAGAGTCTAAGGACAACTCAAACTCCCGTGCAACCTCAGTAGTAGTAATAGTAGCAGCAAAACTAGACATTAAAAATACAAATCCTTGATCAACATGATCACTGATGAAACTCATCATTGATTCAGCGCTACTAAAAATGTGATCATCAACAAGAGCTACATAAACATCATTTAGCTCAAAGTCTTCAGAGATTGCTCAACCTTATAATATGGTAGAGATTGAAAAAGTTTAACATGCCTAACCAATGATTTTGGTTTGAGTGAAGGGTTCATCTCCTCAACCTTATAAAATGGTAGAAAAAGCCTAGCATGCCTAGCCAATTATTTTCCTTTGAGTGAAGAGTACATTTTTGTTAAGGCCATGGTAGAGGAGTTAAATAAGCAATACCACCAACACCAACAAAGTTTAACAATCAATGCCACCAACATCAAGGTAATTAAAGGGCTTCATGATCAAATGCCAATCTCATACCCTCACGCATCACATAATCAATTGGAAACATTGCAATCCCCTATATCTTGAACCTAAAAACCATTAAGTTAGCTGGATTTTGAGTGGTATCATAAAACCTAGTTTACCAATATGAATCTAGTGAGTTCGAGACCACTCTCAAACATCCTGCATCATTTCATGGTAATGTTAAAAATTTAAGTAAAAGGATTAATTTAAGAATCTAACATTACCATTGATTGTCAGCAGTGTTAGGGTTGAGATGTGTGAGGAAAATGAGAGGGGAGGGGCATCCTTTTAAAGGTTTGGAGGAGTTGGTTTTGGAGGGAAATAGCCCCTAATTTCCCTCAAAAACGCTCAAAAAAGCTAAAAAACAACTCACGTGGGGTTCACAGCCAACTGGTAAAGAAACTGCCTACTCCTGACAGAATCGGCAGATGTATGGAAAAACTAGCCAATTCCGTCATAAACCGGTTGGTTTATGGCTAGTTAATGGAAAACACTAGCCCATGAATCAGCCTTACCTGGTTTTTCAACCGGTTCATCCCCTTCAGCAAATGAACCATGTAAATTGACCGATTTCCAGTTCAAACTGGCCGATTTTGAATACTATTTGAAACTATTATCAGTATCCAGAATCCATAAAAATGAACAGTAGGACTATAGAATGGTCCAAGTACAATTGAAATCAAAGGGAGTGCCTAATGCATCTCCTAAACAAGTGAGACCATAAGAGAAACTAATAAGTAAAGGAGAGAAAAACTAGGTCAAGGACCACAAACTAATCATAGTTGTGATGTACCTTGCAATAGTTAGAGTATCTCATAGGCAATCATGGCCAAAAGGGTGGCAAAAGACCATACACTCAAGGACAAATAAATATATATATAAGAATTAAAAGATTAAAAATATTATGTTAAACAGTAAAGAAGATTGTCGTGTATATAATTGAAATATGGATAGATTACATACCCTCCTATCTAGGAAGGATTCGTCCTTAAGTACAAGAGAAAACAAAATATAAATATCATTAAAGTTCAGAGCAATATAGAAATGGTGTACAAGAATCAATCCATCCTAGGACAACTTTTATCATAAGTTTTGTTGATAAGACTCTTAAATGAAACTTTTCATCTTTGAAACAATGCAAACATTGGTAAATTGATGGACCATAGCGACAACTATTGTGATGGGGATGATGATAAGGTTTTATTGCTAACTGCGTTTTTCTTGATTTCCATTTTAGGATATTCCTTGTTACCCTAATCCATAAAAATGAATAGTAGGACTATAGAATGGTCCAAGTACAATTGAAATCAAAGGGAGTGCCTAATGCATCTCCTAAACAAGTGAGACCATAAGAGAAAATAATAAGTAAAGGAGAGAAAAACTAGGTCAAGGACCACAAACTAATCATAGTTGTGATGTACCTTGCAACAGTTAGAGTATCTCATAGGCAGTCATGGCCAAAAGGGTGGCAAAAGACCATACACTCAAGGACAAATAAATATATATAAAAATTAAACGATACAAAATATTATGTTAAACAGTAAAGAAGATTGTCGTGTATATAATTGAAATATGGATAGATTACATACCCTCCTATCTAGGAAGGATTCGTCCTTAAGTACAAGAGAAAACAAAATATAAATATCATTAAAGTTCAGAGCAATATAGAAATGGTGTACAAGAATCAATCCATCCTAGGACAACTTTTATCATAAGTTTTGTTGATAAGACTCTTAAATGAAACCTTTCATCTTTGAAACAATGCAAACATTGGTAAATTGATGGACCATAGCAACAACTATTGTGATGGGGATGATGATAAGGTTTTATTGCTAACTGCTTTTTTCTTGATTTCCATTTTAGGATATTCCTTGTTACCCTTTGGTTGTGGAAAAATATTATTTCCATAAGATAATTATGCAATTGCACATCTTCATTAGATCCTTAATTGATCTGTCAATCAAGAAAATTTCGCCAATACTAACAATTTGATCTTCAAATTTAATTGAGTCTGTAAACGTTTATTTGTCAACAACTTGCACGTTTGACTTTTGAAAACATTATTTTTCTTCATTTCAATAGTTAATTTCCAATAGAAATTTGTCAATAACTTCAAGGTCAGATTTTAGAGTTTCATGTTTAACCTTATGTTGTTGAATTTCATTTATCTTCTGGTGATCATCTACTTCCCATTTTCGAATTATTGGTGTAATTTTTACATGTTGCCATGACACATTCATATGTATCATTAGTGTACTTATAATCATGACTATGGCCATACTTTTTTCTTTTATTGTATTACTAGGTGTGGTTAAGGCCAACCTAGTCAACTTTGATATGTATGACAGATAACCCTCTGGAGTGTGCCCCTATTTATGTGGACCCATAACCCTCTTGGGAGGATGCCATACCTATTTGGGAGCTTCATTTGTAAATCATATTTTTGATCAATGAACTAAGGCCCTCGAACATGAAGTGTTTAAGCCTATGGGTATCCAAACCTTGTGTTGCACACTCTTGTTCCTTGGCTATTTTTCTCCCACTTGTGCAATGACACTTGGGACAAAGGCCCATTGTCACCATAGCCTAAGTCCCCTACTCTTCTCGGATTTTCACCTGTGGGAGGAGCCCTAGTAATACTCACTTGTGATAGATGTGTATCTATGATAGGTTTGAAGTGAGGAAAGGTGGCTAGTTCAATGGAAGTGTTCAACAAAAGTATGAGCTTTCAGAGAAGCTAGTAATACCTTCCATGAAAAACCCCTTTGAAAGATGGCCACATTAGACCTACGATTGAGATATACAATGAAATATGAGTGCATCCAAGGTCAAGGTAGATAAGGGAAAAGGCAATGTAAGAGCACTTCAACAAGTACTAAAGCACATGCCTTCAAAGAATCCCCACGTTGAAGGATTAGCTTCTAGGGTTCCCTCTTGATGTGATAACTAGGGCATCAAATTTACGGAAAATCCACCACGGCAATTCCACTAAAACTTGAGGATCCCTAGAGGAGACACTAAGAAAGAAACTTATCCAAACAAAATTCAAAATGTCATCCTCCAAAAGATTTCGCACCTAGCCCTAGGGGAGCCTCCCTATCCTTAAAGGGATGAAAATAGAGGTGAAAAGAGAGATAAATCTAAGTTATATGTGATCACCAAATATTTTAGACTAGTGTCGGCATTGGGAGGTTAGGAGTCATTAAAGATCACGATATGGATAATTCGCTCTTTTCAGGAGACCTAATAGAAGTAGCTTCATTGCCCTTTAGATATTTTTACTTCGTTGACACTTGTTAATGGAGTTTCAAGGACAAAAATGCATTAATCCCCTAGGAACATTCATTCGTTCACTATCTATGAGTAATACACGCAAAATTTCCCAATAGTTACAATTTTTGGACAATATTTCAACTATTAGGGCACATTAATAACCATGAGACAATATTCCATGCATTACACACTAATAAAATCATAAATTTATCAATAAAGGGCACTTTTTTCCCAATAGGAAAATTTGGGCAAATCAACCCCAAAGGGAATCTTTTAAAGGCCATCGACCAAACTAGCAAGGCCTAACCCCAAGGGCATCGAGGAGAATTGACCCTATGACCTCCCAATCGAAGAGGTACTTAACAACGGGAATTTGACCAATTGAGCTAACCCTTGGGGATCAATAAAGAGCACTTACAAGATAGTGAAGAACATATCCATTCATAGCAATGCCAATTAGAAGCTCCAAAAATGAGAAAGTTATGCAAACATCAAAATTCATCCATGAATCACCAAAACTCCACAAATTGCAGGTCTGGATTCTTTTTCTATGATGCAAATGCAAGTCATGATGATTTGAGATGAGAGTAGCTAGAATCTAATTATACAAATGTTATGAGTTCAACTTCAAATAGTAAGAGACAAAGCCCCTCCAAATGCCTAAGATGCTAAGTAACCCACCCATGGCCACAATCCAACCATGATAGCTTTAAAATCAAATTAAATTCTCCTCCTAAGCACAGGCAAGGTTGACGTCATGCAAGCGTGGAGGCCTAGAGGAGCAATGTTGAGGCCTCTTGTGCTGAAAATGTGTGAGAAGGCCTCAAAAATCATGATAAAGAAGGTCATGCCCTCCCTATGTTGCAAAACATCTCCAAACCCTTATTTGGGCTTTGTGGACTCCAAATGGTCTCATGGATCTCCAGGTGGCTTAAAATCAAGTCGATGCTCCATCAATGAAGGCTAGAAGATGACACATGCCCTTCCATGTCTCCCTAGGAAAGACATAACCTCCTTGGGCCCTGTATCAACGGTCAAGTGTTGGGTGCAATGTGTAGCCGACTGAGGCAATGTGGTCCAAGTACATCATCATCTTCAATAATTGGGGCAAGAACAAGCAAATGGTGGTGTTGAAGAAGCCCATTATGTGTGTTTTCGCCTGGATTATATAGGCACCACAACAACGCTCAGGACGGGGATTATCACTCTGATCCCCGCCCACTCCGTTCTAGCTATCTCCCAACAATAGGTTATAGGGGGTAGTCCCTATGAAATGAGCCGAAGGAAGACAAGTTGGGAACCAACTTGTTTGGGAGACACGAATGAGTGGCCTAGCCACTTGGTTGAAATTAAACAATATTATTGATTAGATTTAGATTTTCTATTATGAGACCAGTGCTTTAATTGAGTCAAAAATTCTTGCTTTCTATAAATTGGAACCAAATGACCAGATGGACACCCGCTGCTTAAATATTTGACTAACCTATATGATATGCAATACCTAGGACCTATGTGAGATGCAATGATCTTGGTAAATTTTAATTAGATCACTGTCTAAATGCAACATTTTCCCCAACTGTTTTGAAAAGCAATTCTCAAAGTAAGTTGTGAAATGGAAGCCAACGGGAAGCAGGCAATGGCATGATTAACGATACCTCCTCGTGTTCCACTCACCCAGTTCCTCTAGCACTGCAAACACTGTGGCTCTGACGACTGCAAGGTCATTGTGTTAACTACTAGGAGAAACTGAATCTCTCAAGCTAGTGTGAAAAGGGTTACCCTATATCTCTATTAACCTAGCTTATGCTAGGAGGTAAATTATTAATGCAAGCTAGATCTAGAATGTTAAATGCAAGATGATGAGTGAGGTTATCTTGAACTAAGATTGTTTGAGTTTCTTAAGTACTTAAGTTACTATTATTCTTTATGCCAATAGTTGTTAAAATTGGCAACTAGGGCCAAACTCCATGTGGGTCATCTTATTTATGGTAGCTGATATTTTTCTTGGATCCCTCTCATCGAGAGGTGTGGGATTGATCTAAAGATCATCCGATTCCGATAAGTATTCATGGAGTTGTGAATTTATTTGTGTTATAATAATAAGACAATTCATCAAGGTTGGCCAGCAACCAAATAAACCCCACATGCACTCAACGTTTTAGTATAAAAGGAGATGACTTGAGAGTCATTTCACACACACTTCTCTCTTGATTTCTCTCCACTTGTCTTGGGTTTTAGTGAAAGAGAAATCTAGGAGTGGAAGCCCTAGACATTGGAAGAAAATAGGTTGCCCTAGCCAGAGTCAAGAAGAAGAAATGTGTTGCCCTAATCTAGAGGACACTATCAAGTAGGAGCCCTAAACCTATACGCTGGTCCCTACTAAAGGCTGCCCTAACGTAGACCTAAAGGTTGCCCTAATGTAGACCTAAAGGTTGCCCTAATGCAGACCTAAAGGCAGCCCTAACGCAGATCTGAAGGTAGCCCTAACGCTATCAAAGAAGGAGCCCTAACCTAACCTAGAGGACGCAGTCATACCCCAATCCTCCACGCTATCTCAAGGGTAATCAAGAGGAGGATATACGCTGCCCTAATGGGTCTTAGCTGCAGCAAAAGCCATGGGTCTTTTGGAGGACCGAGCCGCTGTTAGGAGGGCCAGTATGCTAGGCTAGAAGGCCACAATACAAGGTCTACTTCAGCAAAAGAAGAGGGGATGTTAAGGTCGCCCTTGTGACTATTGGAGAGCAAAGGAAAGGAGCTCGGATTTGCTCCTTGAGGATTGTGTGAAGTGGCAGCAAGGTCTATGTGAAGGCTACCCTCATAGAAGGCTATTCTAGATGATGGGACAGTGATGGACAGCAGCAATGGACAGAAGCATGTAGGGACAGCAATGTCATGATGGACAGAAGCATGTTGGTACAGCAATGTCATTATGGACAGAAGCATGTTGGGACAACACAATGATGGGACAGCAATATGGATAGCAGCAAGTTGGGACAGCACAATTGGGATAGCATAACTATTAGGGACAGCGGCTTCAGCAATATAACTAGGCCGCAGTGGCAAGCATGGAGCTACAAGGGACAGCTGCATGATAAATAGGATAGCAGCAACAGCGAGATGCAGCAAGAAAATGGGATAGCTAGGCATGGTGCTTAGTATAGTATGGCACATGGGACAACTGTGGCAGCATGGTGCAACAATGGCACATGGGACAGCAGTGCAACATAAAGTGCAATAGTATGATGTGTACAACATGGTCATGAGGTCCAGCATTGTGATGATGGGTGCAACATGGTGCAGCACGGTCAGGTGCAACATGATGACGAGATGCAGCACAATGATAGGTGAAGGAGTCACTTTGGAGAATCAATTGAAGCAGCATGTCTTCAACTGATCTCATGTATCATCTTCTTAGAGATGATCTATGCTCTTATCTAGATAAGTCAAAGTATTGACTTATATTGTAAATGTACTCTCTCTCTCTGTTGAACTATTGAAGAACATATAAGAAGGATTGATCAAGGGTTTCCCCATATTGGGGTTTGTCCCTGGCTAGCGCCACATCTTGTGTCTTGTTGTCTTGGCTTGTCTTCTACGATTTATGTTTATGTTCTATCTGCAGCTTACTTTAATGTTGATGTGATTGCTAATTTGGAAAAGATATTGAGCTCACTGTGAAAATTGAAATAAATTGCTCTAAGCATAAAACATACCTAAACTTAACATGGTAGCGGAGCTGAGGTGAAGACAAAGCCCAAGCAAAAGTGAAAGAGCAATCACCGAAGACAGTTGGGAAAGGACAAAAGGATCAATGGATTCCTCATCCCTCTTCAAATTCACCAAAGGTTAATTCGAAGCAGAGAACATTATCAGAATGGCGTAGCGGAAGCTTCTGATGACCTAAAGATCACTTCAATGGGAAATCCGGATCTAAGGGTGGATGGAAAGGCAGATGCCTTGGGTGTAATAAGTTCGGCCATTATGCAAAGGAGTGTCTGAGGCAGGGACACATCACTTGATGATAATAACAAACATTCCAGGGACATCTTCAATGACCAGAGGAATGACAGGTAATGTAGGTCATCAAGGATACGGCCGACTCTTCAAAGAAAGCAAGGAACCCCAGGTATGAAGAACAAAATGTTGTTTCTGATAAGATAAAGAAGCATTATCTTATATTGGCCCTCACCTTCAGATTCTGTGGGAATCTAGCTTATTGATTGTAGTGCTTCAAGGCACTTCATCAGATAGAAGGGTGCTCTCTCTAATTTGGTAGAGATGGAAACAACCGTGGGATTATACTTGGAGCCGATGCCACCTATCCCGAAAAGGGTGTAAGGAATGTTACCCCTCAATTGAATGAGGGTAACTCGATTCACTTACAGAATCTCTTTTATGTACCTGATCGCAAGAAGAACCTGGTGTCCATTTCAGCAATGGAAGTCAAAGGTTTCAAGGTGGCATTCATCGATGGAATGGTACGTGTTCGAAAATGGAATTTTCAAAGATCCTTTTGAGTTCAAGGTTGGCAGTTTGTATCAAGTTGCAGGATGGTCCATTGGGGACCATGTCAGTTGTCACATCTCATCTATAGCACCAGAGGTCTACTCATTATGGGGCCCTACCTGATGTGAGTCAGATGGTGACAGGGATGCTTGAATTCAAAAGGAGCATGAAGGTACATGTCTGAGATGTACCGAAGGAAAATCCTACAAGGGGACCATTCCCCTCATGTAGCAGGTCCACAGGTTTGGAACAACCCGAGGGGTTTGAGATTCATGATCGAGAATCTCATGTATGCAGGTGGAAGAAAGCCCTCTATGGCTTGAAGCAAAACACCCCAGGCATAGTATGAGAGGATTGATAGCTGTCTGATAAAGCTAAAATTCACTAGGAGTGAAGCCGATCCAAACCTTTGTTTGAACGTTGTGGATGATAGACCTCTCATACCGGCACCTTCTGAGGACGACCTCTTTCTGACAGGTGCAGACCCTCTCATTTGCAGAAGTAAGAGGGGGTTGGATTCCAGATTTGGAATGGAAAACTGCAAGCCCGTGACTACCTCAACGGAGCTTAATTTTCAAAAGTTATGTGGTAGTAATGTCGGACCAAATTTGGGAAATGCCTCTGAGTTTCATAAACTCATTCGCATTGATGTTCTTGGTGAACTTCCATCCAGACATATGTTTTGCAGTTAACATGATGAGATCATACATGGTTGAGCCTCACTAGGTTGGTGCCAAGAATCTTCTGAGATATCTTTAGGGCACAATCTCTCATGGATTGAGATACACTGCCGGAAATATGAAGCTACATGATTGTTCGAATGCTGACTAGGAAGACAGTGTGGAGGATCTCAAGAGCACTTCTGAGTGTTGTCTCTCTCTGGGTTCTGCTCAATATTCTGGATGAGCAGAAAGAAGAAGTCGGTTGCTATAAGCACCGCTGAGACCGAATACATAGCTACGAGTATGACCTCGTGTGAAGCTGCCTGGTTGCGGAAGCTCTTCAGTGAGTTGTTTGTACACATGATGGATACCACCATGATCTTCTATGCAACCAGGGGGCGATTTGATTGTTGAGGAATCCTGTATTCTATGATTGCTCCAATATATAGACATCAGATACTACCTTATCTGTGATATGGTAAGTCGATGAGCGAGGAGGCTCTATCGCATTGAGACTGATGTACAGGTCGCAGACATTCTGTCAAAGCCCCGGGGAAAGGTCAAATTTGTGACTTTCTCGAACGACTTGGATTCATTGAGAGACCTTCTTATCAGGGTCCTGCATGTTGCATGCATTGAGCTTTGGGAGCTCCGGGGGGCTTGGGGTACTTATTGGAGCAACAAGCGACCATAGGGCGACTCACCCTCCCCCACTGGTGCGTTGTGTACAGGGTGAATGGCTCAACCTTCCCCTGTGATACCCCGTGGTGACTTAGGGACAGGATGAGTGGTTCTCTTGTCGAGGCATCTTACCCATGCAGTCTGGGACTCATGGGAAGTACCTCTCATCTGGCCAATGAACAGGGATATGGGGTTAGGGACCATAGTAGTACTATTGATGGACACATCATTGTATCTACCGCACTCCCTATGCTAGGATGACCTCCATTGGTCTGGGATCAATGAAACTGATCTGGAATCAGTATGAGTGGTTTGAGGCACTCTCTTGTGATATTGGTTTGGATCAATGAAACTGACTTCGGGTCAGTAAGAGTGGTATGACACACTCTCTTCATATGGAACTCACTTCGGGTCAGTACAGAATGGTATGAGACATTCTTGATCAATTCTTCTTCTTCATGGTTTAGCAGAGCAGAGGAGAATGGAGCTCAACAGAGCAGAGTAGAGCAGAGCAGAGCAGTGCAGGGCACTTATGGCAGAGATAGTACAGTCGGACAGATGGATCAGCCGATGGAGTTCTCCCTAGTTGAGAGGGAGTGTTAAAATTAGCAACTAGGGCCAAACTCCATGTGGGTCATCTTATTTATGGTAGCTGATATTTTTCTTGGATCCCTCTCATCGAGAAGTGTAGGATTGATCTAAAAATCATCCGATTCCAATAAGTATTCATGGAGTTATGAATTTATTTGTGTTATAAGACAATTCGTCAAGGTCGTCCAGCAACCAAATAAACCCCACATGTGCTCAACGTTTTAGTATAAAAGGAGATGACTTGAGAGTCATTTCACACACACTTCTATCTTGATTTCTCTCCACTTGTCTTGGGTTTTAGTGGAAGAGAAATCTAGAAGTGGAAGCCCTAGACGTTGGAGGAAAAGAGGTTGCCCTAGTCACAGTCAAGAAGAAGAAATATGATGCCCTAATCTAGAGGACATTATCAAGAAGGAGCCCTAAACCTATACGTTGGTGCCTACTAAAGGCTGCCCTTACGCAGACCTAAAGGCAACCCAAACGCTATCAAAGAAGGAGCCCTAACCTAATCTAGAGGACGCAGTCATACCCCAATCCTCTACATTGTCTCAAGGGTAATCAAGAGGAGGATATACGTTGCCCTAATGGGTCTTAGCCGCAGCAAAAGCTATGGGTCTTTTGGAGGACCGAGCTGTTGTTAGGAGGGCCAATATGCTAGGCTAGAAGGTCGCAATACAAGGTCTACTTCAACAAAAGAAGAGTGGACGTTAAGGTCACCCTTGTGACTATTGAAGAGCAAAGGAAAGGAGCTCAAATTTGCTCCTTGAGGACTGTGTGAAGAGGCAGCAAGGTCTATGTGAAGGCCGCCCTCATAGAAGGTTGTTCTGGATGACGGGACAACAATGAACAGCAGCAATGGACAGAAGCATGTTGGACAGCAATGTCATTATGGACAGGGCATGTTGGGACAGCACAATGATGGGGCAACAATATGGACAACAGCAAATTGGGACAGCACAATTGGGATAGCATGACTGTTAGGGATAGCAGCTACACCAATATAACTAGGCAACAGTGGAAAGCATGGAGCTACAAGGGACAGCTGCATGATAAATAGGACAGCAGCAACAACAAGATGCAGCAAGCAAATGGGACCGCTAGGCATGGTGCTTAGTACAATATGGCACATGGGACAATTGTGGCAACATGGTGCAACAATGGCACATGGGACAGCAGTGCAGCATAAGGTAAGGTGCAGCAGGATGATGTGTACAACATGGTCATGATGTCTAGCATTGTGATGATGGGTGCAACATGGTGCAGCACGGTGAGGTGCAGCATGATGACGAGATGCAACACAATGATAGGTGAAGGAGTCACCTTGCAGAATTAATTGAAGCAGCATGTCTTCAACTGATCTCATGTATCATCTTCTTAGAGATAATCTATGCTCTTATCTAGATAAGTCAAAGTATTGACTTCTGTTGTAAATGTACTCTCTCTCTCTATAGTGAACTATTGAAGAACATATAAGAAGAATTGATCAAGGGTTTCCCCACATTGGGGTTTGTCCCTGGCTAGCGCCACATCTTGTGTCCTCTTGTCTTGGCTTGTCTTCTACGATTTATGTTTATGTTCTATCTGCAGTTTACTTTAATGTTGATGTGATTGCTAATCTGGAAAAGATATTGAGCTAACTGTGAAAATTGAAATAATTTGCCCTAAGAATAGAACATACCTAAACTTAACAATAGTACTTAACAGCGATGGGAAAAATGATCTTCATACAAGATGAGTGCTTAATGACACAAGTGCAAAATTCAACTATAGGTCAATCCACAAAATGTTTAAGTAAATCAACTTATCCACCAATGATTATCAACACAAGATATTATGTCAATTCAAACTTAGAAGCCCAAGATAACTCTATCAACAAGATTAACTTCAGATTTTGAGTGCAAAGTTAGACAACCTTTAAGACCAAGATGAGATAAGACAATTTCATATTTATGGCAGTCTATATCAGCAGTAATAATTCAGAAATTTCAGACTTTATTAGTGTTATGACAGCAATGAGGAAGCCACTTTAAATTACAAAATCTTGTTCAACCACGAAACATAAAAATTTCCAATGACCAGCAAATATAAAGAAACTTATTTAGCCCACTTTATGATGAAGTATTCAGTGATATTTCAGATCCAATATATTTATAACAGCAGTAAATAGATCACAGTTCAGCAAACTAATGAGGCCCAAAATAGTTCCCAAGATGTCCAAAAATAGTAAAATTTCCCCAAAACTTGAAAAAAATAATTTTTATGGCTATTTAGTATTTAGAGGATGTGATTCAGAAATTTCAGATATGATCTATTTATTACAACAGTAAACAGATCACAGATCAGCAAACCAGCGATGCTCAAGACAATCCCCAATATATCCAAAAATAGAAAAAATTTGTTGGAAATTCAAAATTCAAAATTTTTGGCCCTCTTTAAGTATTTGATTCAAAAAAATTTGCAGGTTTGATTCAGCAATTTACGCAGAAAATTCCAGCAAGCAAAAATTTAGATCTAGATCAAATCCAAGATGCCCAAGTGGCCAAAACTCATGAAAATTAAGATTTTACAATTTTAAGTGATTTTGACAGTTAAATATGCGATGTTAGGGCTTAATTGTTATTGATTTGACTATTGTAATAAAACTGAAGTAAAACAAGGGTTTAGAGGTCAAACCCTAGGCCTAAGGCCTTGTAGAAACACTTGCCCAAGTGAATCAAAATTTTGGATGAAAATGCAGTTGATTTTTGAGTAGCATCGGATATGCTCTAGCTCCAAAATTTTGTGGAGGGGCTAGAACACATGAGATCTCGAAGACCCAGAAATCGTTTGGTGAAATTCCACCCGGATTGTATTTTATTAAAATAATTAATATTTTTAATGCGGTTCCTAAGTCTAAACTTAGGAAAATTAAAATATTAATTGGTATTAATGAACATATGGGTGAGAAGCTTCTAAGAGACGAGGATCAAGTCTAATTTAATATTAGTTGTTGATTAGAGATTAGATCATGACCGTTGATATTTCAACAGGAAAAGTATAAAGGAAGACTTGAGAGTCATCTGGACATACACCAGGCACATACTCAGTAACTTGAGGGAAATCGATTCTCAAGGAGTAAGAATTCGACTTCAGAGGGAGAGTTGCAGGGTGAAGGAAGAGGAGGGTATCAGCATCAATCCAAGACTGAGGAGGCGGGGACGCAGTGCATCAAAGGGACAGAGCAAAGAATAGCTCAGGGAAGCAACGTAGCAAGGGACGCAGTCCTCACGCAGAGATGACGCAGAGGTGACGCAGTGAAGGTTGGAGGGTCTCTTGGGTGTCAGAATTTCTCCAAAGGGTGGAGGAAAATTATCTCAGGTGTTTTCTCAAAGATTTCTCTATGTTCTGCAAATCATTCCTTGTAAAGAGATTGTTGATGAAGAATAATAAATAAACCCTCATCTACTACACCGGTTTTCCCACATTGGATTTTTCCAAGCACTATTGTCAAAAAATATTGTGTTGATGTGATTGATTCTTGTGTTCGTATTTCACTGTTCTTTTCTCTATGATATTATGTGACAACTACAGTAGAATTTACTTTGATGTTTACTGAAGGGTTTTGTAAATAACTTATTGTGGAAAATAAGTAGGAGAAATAAATTAGTTACTGCAGTAGAATTTCGTGTTAGAAATTTTCAAAGATGCCACTTGAAAATTAGAATTTTTAAGCCTCAAACCTACAAAACCACAAAGTATTTAGCCTTAAAAATTTCAGATAAGCGTTTGGGGCAGATTAGAGCAAAAGAGGCCAAGAAAAGGCAAAACAAGGCCAAGGAAAGCCGATTTGTGGGGATAAAAGGGCTGAAATGATAGATCAGGGGTTGAAATGGCAAGCGGAGGCCAAAAACTGAAAACCCGCGTCTTGAAAAAAAAATCTCCCAGATCTAAATTTTGTCATCAAATCTTCAGTAAATGTCCCTGCAAAATTGTTTAGAGACTCAATCTTACCCTCGTCGTCCTAGATCTAACTCTTCTCTCACTTGATCCCTTGATCCAACCTGCAAAAATGAAAAATAAAACACTCAAACCCCAAATATATACAAAATAGATCTAAAACACCAACCCAAGTTAGAAAAATAATTCACTTAAAATTACGGACTTATTTTACAGATTGTACATGGGTTTTTAAATAAATTTTGAGAAACTAATTTTTATGATATTTTTCCTTGAAAGAACGGCTAAAACGCTTCAAAAAAATTATTGCAAACTATAGCCCTAGCGAAGATTGAATCCACCATATGAAAACTAGGAATCCAAGCAAAATGATCCTTGTTCACAGTTTGTGAACTTGGAGACCAAAGATTGAGTACCTACAAACAATATGTATTATCTCAAAATATATCAAATAAAGCACCAAATAGTTATAGAGGGTTGAGGCTATTAGGTTTGGGCCCAACACAGTGGCTTAGGTCCCTCTTGTGTATTGCTTAGTTTCTCGAATTTCAGTAGGGAATAATCCATCAAAATCTGTGATTGCAGACTCTACCTCAACTCTCCCATGGGAGCATGAATAGACGGATTTACAACCACAACCCAAAATATTATGTTTATGATTTCTTGGAAGAAGATTTGTGCTACTCATCTTATTTTGCATGTGCTTGCTGTAGCTTAAGTGTTGGTTTATTGATTAGATCAAAGTTCTAGCATAGATTAGATAGCATTTAAATTCAACTCATCTTTTCCACTACTAGTTGTTTCATTTTTGTCAATGATAAATGGGTGTATGCATGTGATGATTGTAGGGTTGTTTGAATCTGTAGACAAGGGCACCTTCACCACCTCCATCTTAGACTCTCTCACCTTCTCTTCTGAACCCCAAATTATGTCCCAAAAATTCTGTTTCATGAGATCATTTTCCTAGGGTCATCGAGAGCATCCCTCCTACTGCAAAACAGGCCTTCAAAAGGCTCTAAGCTTGGCTAGGGGCTTGGGCCACCTTTCACTCACTTACCTCAACCTCGATCCACCTTTCCATACCCTTAAACCATCATTTTCACCTCTTAAACCTTCTCAGCAACCCTCCTGTAGCATTACAGGCCCTCCTATAGCAATACAAGGCTCCTTTAGCAGCCATCTGTAGCACACTTGTAGGACCTCTTTCTGCCACCAATTTTGATCCTTACTGCAACTCGAACTTAGTTTAGAAGGATGTTGACCCCTAGCTGTGATTTCATGATCAAGGGAAACTCCTAGGCCACTCCAAACCCTCCATTTCCCTCACTGCAAAAACAGAACAGTGTTAGTTTTCTTATCATAGATTTGGCACAAATAGAATATTGATTTAGATGCAAGTGTGAGCTAGTTAGATGGTACATAGAACCTTGAATTACAGTTTGGTAGGTTATGCAAGAGAGATTAGCTTCCTTTTTGCAAGTAGATCTGATAGCTTGATGAATGTTGCAAGATAATGTAGTTTCCTTTCCGCAAGTAGTTTAGCTCGTATTTTCATGAATGGCTTCAATAGCATTTTTCTTGTCATAGTTAGAGGTAGCTTCTAAACAGCACCTTCATTAGCCAACTTTCATTATAATTCAGTAGGAGGAATGGTCTTGGAGCACTATTGATCAGATATCCTAGTTGAGGGTGGCATGAGTAGAATCCCATCTCCTATGCATATAGCACTATCACCTCGAAGTTTGTATGAACCCCGAGTTGATAAATAGAGTTGAGGAGCCCTTGGGAGATGTAGCACTCTTGGTGCAATACTAGGGCTCACCACTTTTTGGTGCCATTGCTGGGGAGGTGTCTAGGTAGATGTTTTTGCTTAAGCATTGTTTTCTGTTTTGCATAAAGTTTTGAATAAGTAACATAAAAGAAAAAGAGAAATTTTGTGTTCATGCCTCATAGGAGTAGAGATAATGAAAATTCTTACCAAAAACCCCCACACCCTCAAGCAGTCAACCTTCACTCTTCTTTGGTGATTGTCAGCTTCCCTCTCTGACTACAGGGGAGTTAGAAGACCCTCTAGGTGAGCAACTAAAATCTTTGAAGAACCTATTAGGGAAGAAGAAGAACCCACTTCAACTACCAAAACTATCGCTGAAAACAGGCACAATGAGGTTTTCCCTATCAGAGAGACTAATGGAGAGGCTAGAATGAAGAATATAAGCCCTACTGCCCTTCCACACTTCCATGGCATAACCTCTAAGGATCCCGATACCTTCATGTTTGTATTTGTTGTTGTCTACAGGAACTATGACTATGCCTCTGATGACCAAAAGCTGAAGTTATTCCCCTCTACCCTTAAGGATGAAGCCTTGTGTTGGTTTATGGGTCTGTCTGGGGGTAGCAACACTACCTGGGCTCAAATGCAACAAGCCTTTAATAACAAGTACATGGGGTACTGTAGGTCCAAAGAAAGGAAAAAATCTTTAGAATGACTCTTGGACTTGATGAATCGCTAGAAGACTATGAGGAGAGATTTCAACTCAATTATAGGAGGGCCAGCTACACCCTTGATCCTCAATCACTCAAACTAGTTCTTCTTCGAGGGATCAGGGAGGACATGTTGGAGACCCTCAACATGTTGTCTGGGGGAGATATCTATCAGTTATCCTATGATGACATTAAAACTATGTTCAAGAGTCACTCTAGGGCTACTAGAAAGAAGGGTGGGGCTAGTCAAGGCTTGGTTAGTTCCTCTCCTCCTCAACATCCATCAAGAATAAGATTGGGAACATGTTGGAGGACTTTAAAAGTGAAATGTTGCATACCTTTGCTTTGCAAATGGATACCATGCAGATCAAGAGGATAAAAGAGGAAGCAGAGGGAGCACTAGTTATTTTCTGCCCAAGATGCACCAAAAGAAATCCTAGGAATGAGTGCTCCTTAAATGACATAGAGGTCTGCCTAGTTTGTGAAGCAAATCATGCAACAGACAAGTGCCCTTCTTTGCCAGGACTAAAAGTTGTATATCAAGGAGCAGAAAGGGGGTTAGTGCAACTTTGTTTCGTCAATTAAAGAAAACCTCAAGGACCTAGGCCATATCAACATGACATGCAAGGTACACACTACTCTTATTATCATCCAAATCATACTACACCCTTGCAACCATGGTACTCTTCCACTGACCCATCCTAGTCCACACCTCCTTCTTGGCCCTATGCTCCTCCATATCATCCTCAATTTGTCAATCAACCATTTGAGCCATATGCTCCTCAACCTCCTCAATGGAACAACCCATCACAACGGTGGAGGCCTCAACTCAACCAACCTCCTGCTTTACTGCCTCCACCCCAACCTCAACCGCAACTCACTCTTCTTGTGCCACCCGAGCAACCTCAAACACCTGCGCAACCCAATTTGAACCCAAATAACACGTAGGCACAACAGGTCTACAGTGGAGAGACATCTTATCATGCCTATGTTGTGGAGATCCAAGAGATCGACCTTAGGTCTAGGAGAGTATCATACAAGAAGATGAAGTGTATCATACAACACCCTACCCAATTTGTACCCTAGATGTTGTTATAAGAGGGGAGCAACCTAATGAAGATGACCTCATTGACCATATCCTTTAGAACCAACCCCCCCAATACCATTCCTCTTGAGGAGCTAGTGAAAGAATCTGAGAGTAGTCCTTGGACTGAGTTATGCTCAATTGACCCAAGTCCTGAACACATCAAAGTTGTAGAGTTTGGCCCATCCAGAGCCTTAAAGATTAACCCCTATCTCAGCCAAACAAAGAAGAGCAATTGTGCAAGATGTTGAGAGAACACGTAAATGCTTTTGCTTGGGACTATAAAGAAATGAAGGGGGTGCATCCCTCGATTTGTACTCATCACATCTACACCAAAAAGGGATGCAAGCCCGTGCGCTAACCTCAGAGGAGAATGAACTCAGCCCTTAAGGACATAGTGAAGGAAGATTTACAAAAGTTGTTGGATGCAGGGTTCATATGCCCCATCTCAGATAGTGAGTGGGTGTCTCCTCTAGTCTTAGTCCCAAAGAAGAATGGGAAGTGGAGGATCTGTGTTGATTACAGAGAACTGAACAAGGCCACAAAGAAAGACCATTTCCATTTGTGTTTCATTGACCAAGTTTTAGATGGTCTTGCAAAGAAGTTCTTCTCTTTCCTGGATGGATTTAGTGGTTACAATCAGATCTAGATCAGCCCTGAAGACGAAGACAAGACTACATTTACCTATCCTTGGGGTACCTTTTCTTATAGAGTCCTCCCATTCATTCTATGCAATGCCCCTTGTTGTCGCACAGATTGTCACGACAACGCTCAGACCGGGGGCTGTCACTCTGATCCCCGATCTCTCCGTTTAATCCTGTCTCCCGCGGCTAAGGGGGGTAGACCCTGTAAGGAGATGGACGACCAACTACGAACCAGTTGGTTTGGGAGACACGGAAGGACAAAGCACTTGATAGATTTTATTTAATTTAACGGACCAGTGCCTTATGGGTTTGACGTTTAAGCGATTATTTACTGTATGTTGCAGAGATGTAAACAGTTCACAGCAATCATAACAATGCAAGATATCCAGTAAACTCACGAAGTTTTTAACGATGACCTGGCAATCTAAAAATAAGCTTCGAAATATGCACATTAACCAGATATTATATTCAAGCATGCCAGATAAACATTAATCCCAAAATTTTAACCTCAGCAGGAAAAATAAAACGCGATGAGATACCCAGGCTGGAAAAATCTTTCCACGAAAATTTTTTATGGCTTTTCTGATAAAATTTTAACTTAAAACAAAATTTAAAATCTAAAACCCTAAAAGAAAAAAAATTATTGATTTATTTATTTTTTATTTTTTATGATTTTTTATTATTTATTATTTTTATGATTTTTTTAATTTTTAATTTTAAATTTATATATATATATATATATATATATATATATATATATTTTTATGTTTTTAGCTTTTTTATTTTTCTAAAACAAAAAACAAAATTTCAAAATCTAAACTAAAACAAAATAAAAATCGAATCTAAAGTCTAATTACTATAACTAAAAAAAAATCAAAATTTAATATCTAACACTAAACTAAAGTCTAAAACTATCAAAGTATTAAATCTAAATTTAAAAAAAAAAACCTAACAAATATTAACGCATGATATATGCATTTTAAAAAAATGAAGGCTAAACTTTAAAACTATAACCAGAATAAAACAAGGCAAAACGATTTTACGCTAACACTAAAACTATTGAAACGTGACCCAAAAGAAATCGATTTTTATTTAGAACCTACGCTAAACAGCATGTAGAAACCCTAACCTACAGCTGACTTTCACACCATACGCATTCATATGTATAAAAAAAACAAACGATTTACCTACGCAGAACAGCAAGGGGAAAGAGCATACGGTTCACGTGAATTCGACTGCGCCAAAGGGTTCGATCGATGCTATTCAATACCCTCACCTGATACCCACACGCAGAATGCTTAATGCACGTTCACGGGAATTGCCTTACGCCAGACTCGTGACACACTTGACCCACGATATATCAAAAATTGATTATGTTTTTGCGTTTGCAGGTCCATGTGCGGAACATGAAGCTCAACGGCTGGTAGCAGAAAGGCTCACGAAGGAATTGCGGATCAAGGGACGGGTTGACAGGATGGATATGAAAAGGGCCGCGTAACATTTGAAGGGAGCCACGGGTATGAGCGCTGATGGTGTATGCAGGCAGGATACAGCACGTGACTTGCAGTTTTAGAGGGGATAACCAGCGCTTAACCCAAAAGAATTCTGAATCGTTTTGATGCCCACGAGCGTTTTGCAGGTTCAGGCTATGATGGATGGTGAAAAAACGTTGAACTGAAGGCGTATTGAGGGAGCTGCGTGGGCAGCCTGAGGAGATGCAGAGATCTGAGGATGAACAGAGAACAAAAAACGGGATGCTTTGCGGCTGTATGAAGAATGCAGGCTCTGGAAATAAATTTTGAAACCCTGAGCAGGATAAAACTGAAACCAATGAAAGATTTTTCCAGATCCGACAAACCCAAGGGCAATGAAACAGTGACCCTGCAATCTTAATTTTTTCACAAAATATTTTGTCTCAGACCTGCGACCTGAAATGGAAAACAAAAAAGAAAATCTGGAGAATATATGCCGAAAAAATTCAAAATGAAACCCTAAAAAAAAAAACTGATAAGAAAAAAAAGTAAAAAATTATAGCTCTATGAAGCCAGATTTATCAGTTATCAACAAATATATTTTCAGAAAGTTCAGATTTGCTAATAAAATGCTTCAGAAAACTCTCAGATAAATAACACAAATTAAATGATTAACCCAGGGTCAAAACTAGCTAAGCCCTGCAAAAAATGCTTGTGGGAGTTGGCTAGTTCAGCCTAGAACTTCCCCTAACGCCCACTGATCTTCAAGGTTTTCCTGCACAGCTCACTTCAACCGTCAAATAAGAGAGAAAAAGCAGCACTAGATCTCAAACACAATGGAGATACCTGCCATTACATCAGAAACCCTAATACTACTAAAACCCTAGCATGTGAACAAGATACCTATGCTCAACAATACTCTTCATTAAGCTGACATTAACGGCTGAAAATGTAAAATATGCAGAAATAAAATTTGCTCACAGCACATTAAGAGAGTAACACCAACAAGCTTTTGACCCCAAAGTCTTCTTTATAAGCACCAGAAAAAATATTACACGAGAGCTTCTTCAGCACAAGACTCAGATCCAATTTCTTTCAAATGACCCCTAGCACCCTACTTAAAGGAAAAAAATCCCAACGGCTAGTTTGAGTGATCCATGACAAAACGATCTCGACCGTCGATGAGGATCAAGACATCTCTTAATCTCATCCGTCGAAAAAAAATTCTTCAAATATTATTATTTTATTATTGAAAAAAAAAAATATATATATATATTTATATATATATATATTTTTTAAATTTTTTTTTTTATTATTTTTATTATTTTTTTATTATTTTTATCTTTAATTATTATTTTTTATTGTTTTTATCATGGATCATCAAACATAGCCTTTGGAAAAAAATAATCCCCTAAGACTTAGGACCTAGGACGCATGAGGGGATTAACATTTTCAACCCTCAAGACTCTTTACATCATGACTTTAACAAATTTTACATCTTCAAGGGGAAAAAGCCCTTTGACAGACCCTCATAGACCACCCAGTTCTGCGACCAAACATAATCTAGCAGATTAACACAGTAGGATTCTCCTAAGACTCTAATGATAAAATTCATTCCGACTTTGGGGTCAGGTTGAAGGAAAACTCTGCCGATCGTGGATCGGTGAGACGAAAAACCTTCTGGAATGAAGATTACTACTAGAAAATTAGGTCCACCTAGGCAATTTACATACATGACACAGCTCTGCTAAGATTATTTACATCAAAATGCAGACTGGGTTTACAACTTAATATGATCAGGAGAATGACGATGACTGCTGAATGGCACGAACATCTCGATCAAGCGCTGTCCCTTTTTGCGAAAAAAAGGGGGGTGTACTGCTACAGGTAGTTGACACGCAGCGGTCAACACCCCTATTAATTTTCAAAGAGGAGTTTTGAGCATCTTTGTTGAGCTTGTTCATGACTCTATGGAGATCTACATGGATGATTTCGCTCCCTGTGGATGTGACTTCCTGGAGGCTCTCTCTAATCTGGGTAAAGCCCTGAGAATATGTATTGAAATGAACCTCTCACTGAGTCCTAAGAAATGTGAATTCTTAATGAATGTAGGGACTGTCCTTGGCCATTCCATATCTCAAGAAGGGATACAGGTGGACCCAAACAAGATTGTCATCATCAAAAGGGTCCCTACCCCTCAAAAGCAGAGGGAGGTTAGAAGTTTCTTGGGCTTAGCTGGTTGTTATAGAAGGTTTATCAATGATTTTAGTAAAGTGGCTTCACCATTGTTTGGATTGTTGGCCAAGGACTCGGATTTTTGTTGGTCAAGTAGTTGTCAAGAGGCCCTTGAAATATTAAAAGAGAAATTGACCACTGCACCCATACTTAGGGGTCCCAATTGGGCTCTACCTTTCCATATCCATACTAATGCATCAAACAAAGTTGTGGGGACATCTTTGGGGCAAATAGATGATAAGTTACCCTATGCCATTTATTTCATTAGTAAAAATCTGTCTAAGGCTAAATTGAACTACACTGTCACTGAAAAAGAACTCTTAGTTGTTGTGCACTCCTTAGAGTTTAAACAAATTTAGGCACTATATCGTTGGGTACCAAACTTTCGTGCATATTGATCATGCAACTATTAAAAAATTTGATGAATAAGCCTAATGTGAATGCTAGAATTATTAAATGGTTGTTATTGTCAAAACATTTTGATTTGACTATCATTAATAAGCCAAAAAAAGAAAATGTAGCTGCAGGATTTTTTGTCTAAACTCACTTTGCGTGCAAATGATGAAGGGATGGTCGATGATCAACTTCCAGATGAGCACATATTTGCTATCTCAATGCTCTCTCCCTGGTTTGTTCGCATAGCCAACTACCTGGTTGCTGGGAGATTTCCTCCAAATCTGTCATCTAGGGAGAAGAACAGAATTGTGAGGAAAAGTTCCCCTTTCACTTGGATCGGGGGAAACCTTTTCAAAATGGGACCAGATCGGATTTTAAAATGTGTCAAGAAAGAGGTCTTTGACATCATCTCAGCCTACCATGATGGGCCCTATGGGGGTCATTTTGTTGCCAAGAGAACAGCTTTCAAAGCTTTACAAGTTGGCTACTATTGACCCACTCTCCATCAAGTTGCAAGAAGGTATACCAGCAAACGTGATCAGTGCCAAAGGATGGGGAAACCCACACCCAAGGATGAGATGCCTCTACAACCTCAAATGGCCTTAGAGACATTTGACAAGTGGGGCATGGATTTCATTGGGCCAATTGATCCACCATCAGGGCAGAAAAAGTACATCATTGTGTGCACTGATTACTTGACAAAGTTGACTAAGACAAAGGTTGTCAAAGCAGCAACAGAGGAGAAAGTGCTTAAGTTCTTAAGGGAAAATATTTTCTACAACTTTGGGTATCCAAGGGAGATAGTCACCAATCAAGGGGCTCAATTCACATCACATTTGATTGAGAATCTCCGGAGGCAGCATAATATCAAACATAGAACATCTATTGCCTATCACCCTCAAGCAAATGGGCAAGTAGAGGTTACAAATAGGGCATTGGAGAGCATCCTCACCAAGGTTGTGAGCAACAGCAGGAGAGATTGGGCAGATAGAATAGTGGAGGCCACTTAGGCCTATAACACCACTTGCAAGAAAACTACTGGGTTCACTCCATATCAATGTTGCAAACATCGGCATCAGGATAAAATCAACAAGGGTCGCGAAAACCAAAAAATCGTAAAATTCGAGAAAATATTTGTAAAAATCGACAAGCACAGGCAAAATCAAGATACCATCAAAATATCAATAAAAAAATCAACAAACATCGGCTAGGCCAAAAAAATCTTGATTTCAAGATAAAATCGGGATCTTATCAAGATGTTCGTGACACTACTCCATATGATTTAGTTTATGGGAAGAAAGCTCTGCTTTCTGTTGAGTTTGAATATAACACTTTGAGATGGAAACCCAATTAGACTTAGATGTCACCAGAGCACAGCTAGAAAGGTTGCTCCAATTGAATGGTTTGGATGAGTTCAAAATGCAGGCCCTCCTACGCACTGAAGTTATACAATTGCAAAGGAAGGTTTGGCATGATAAGCATATCAAGGAAAAGGTTTTTGAAGAAGGGGATTGGGCCTAGTTATATGATTCTAGGTTCAAAGATTTTAAAGGAAAACTAATGACAAGATGGTTAGGCCTATACCTAGTAGAAAAATGTCATGACAATGGACCTATCCAAATCAGAACCAATGATGAAGAAGGGATCCCCTTGCTTGTCAATGGTTATAGGCTGAAGTTATACAGGAAACCTATGTCTAAGGCAGAATTCATCAATACAATCAGCAGAGAAGTCAATGTGATTGGTAGTGTCATAGCTTCCAATCCACGGCAGTTTTAGATATTTTTGTTATAAAAAAAAAGAGAGAAAAAATAAAAGGCCTGGATGAAAACCTCTATGAGGCATCTGAGGCCAACTCCTAGGTTAAAAACCTCTCTAAGGCAGCCCAGTAGCAAAAAAAAGAGAAGAAAAAATAGTAAAGATCCCTAGGTGAAAACCTCCCTTGAGGCACCTAGGGCAGGCATGCAGGTTGAAAACCTCCTATGAGGCAGCATGTGTGTCAAGAAAAAAACAAAAAAAAAATAAAACACAAGGAAAGAGCTTATACCATGTTTGTTGTCTTTTCTCTTATTTTGCAGGGTTATACACAGTGGCCGATTTCATGGCTACAAGGCCAAAATTTTCAATATTTCCTTCATTATTCCATCCATCCACTTCCTATCCATCGTCTCCACTCATGTGATCACCTCTCTCCACCATCTCATTCGCCTGAACTTCGAGTTTTACCTCCTCTCTGTGTTGCTAAAAAAAGGTCCTATGGTGCTACAAGAGGGTTCTAAAAAGCTACAGGAGGGAGATCCAAGGACAAGGACAGCCCAACAGGAAGTAAGTGTTCCATGGTAGCAAGTCATCTCAAGCAAGGAATTAAGGCATTATGGAATATCCTATTATCCATCAAGAACAGTATGACCAAGACTTCTACAAAGTACGAAGGGTTATTCTCAGCACTCATTGGCACATTTGAAGATGAGAAGATTTGGGTGATCAACGGTGGAGCATCAAGACATATGATAGGTGAGCACAAACAACTAAAGACCTTATCAAGAGGAAAATCTTCCTACTCCATTGAGCTTGGTGACAAGAAGAGCTATCCTGTAAGAGGAATCGGATCAACCTCATTGGAGCTAGAGAATAGAGGAAATATTCATCTCAACAACATCCTATTTGTTCCAGGTTTGCAAAAGAATCACTCACAATACTTATTTCTTCTCATAATCTAGATGTATCCCTCATGATACTTCGAAACAGAAGAGCACGATGCTACTGAAGATGCTGCAAGTCACACTTACAAAAGAAACTGTTTTGGTCAAAAGAATGGACTCCCATCCTAACTACAAAACAAGGTTTGACCTTTTCTATGTATTTGACATTAGCTTAGAAAAAATTCATTTTACAGGTGTCAAACAATACAAGATCTCATCTGAGTAACCAGACCATGAAAGTCTGCCTTCGGAATAGAACTGAACAGGCTGTATTTTCTACTATGAATTTTGCAAGAACCTGAGAGTATAGTAGTAGCCATATGCATGCTCTGTTTTGTACGTCTATTTTTTCAATAAAACATTCTGAAAATCTACTTTTTAGTGGGCAAGTTCTAGCAGGCTATATACTGGATTTCACTTGCTTTTTGAAGCAACAGCAATGCACTTATGATTTCCCCTGAAGTTTCTAAATATAATATCATATATGACCAGTTTACTTTTCCTTCAATCATTCTTTGACGATATATTTCAAATTTTAGTCACTTAAACTTTAAAAGGATACGAATATCAAACTGAAAAGATATTAGACAGACATATGGACACATCCTTCACAGAATATAAGGGGGTCTTAGCATTTAGAGTCTACCTTTATGGCCATATGCTGTTGTGCCAAAGTCCTGCTATCCCTGTCCAAGAGACAGCACCCTTCCAATACCTGGAGAGCCACGGCCACTTCATTACTTGTAGGAAGACTAGCAATTTTTCTGTGCTCTTCAGAAGATTTATCATCTGATTTCGGGACTCGGCCATTTTTTGAAGGAGCAATTGAATAATGAAACAAAACTGGCACCACTGTTATATAACAAGGGATAAAATCAGCCAAAGGATTTTGTAAGACAGATCATGGCTATTTAAATAATTTAGTAATATTAGGAAGCATATAGAAAATTTATAAAAAAAAAGGATCTAAGCAAATTAAATAATAGATGGGAATGGAAGATTAATTGTAAGAGGAGAAGTTCAGTGGAAGGACTTTCTTTCTCCTCACAAGGTAATACTGATCATTTTATTTTCCTGCATCATCTAGATAACATCTCATTATTTTAACATGTTAATTTTCTGTCTACATTTACCAGTCCTTGCAGGACAACAAAAGCCCAATTTTGGGACTTAATTTTCAACTGGATTTGTAAGTTGCTAGGCCCAATCGAGATGAAAATATAATATAGTGGTATGCTTTGTGGTACAGGTATGAGCTCAGCCATTGATATCTGTACTAATGTCCAACAAAGACCAAAATTGGTTCAAGGCACTATGACTACAACCAGCAATAATAGCCAAGCAAAAGAGAGGTGAAAAAAGGAACACTAAAAGAAATGTAATGAAATGAAAGTGAATACCAGAGCACTATGAAATCGTATATCCTAACATAGACATACAAGTACGTTATCGCAAGAAGCAAAACCTCAGAAAGTAAAGGACAGTCACTAAAGAAACATAGCCTGAACTAAGAAGTTGCTGCCGCGAGAGGAGGGAATTAGCCTTGCTAATCTTCCAAATCACTAGTGCAGATATCAACACCAATTCACTGCCAAATAATGTCCTCTGAAAAATGGCCTGCACAGATAGGACCTTAGGGACATGTCCCTGATGGTGGTAGGGGTCAAGGATGAAGATATAGAAGCACTCCTAATGTCCAAGGCCGAAGAGCTCCTCATGGAAGGAAAGAAACTAGTAATGCTGCTTTGAGAAGCTGTCCTGCAGTGGTATAGCCCTCACAAGCAGCTCTAATCCTCCTAGGAGCTCTGGATGTAGCATAATCAGGAACCTCAGTGGTGTGGACCAGAAAGCAATGTTGCATAGTCCTAGGGCCATCAAACTGAGTGGTTGTAGTGTGCTGAACACCCGTGTCCAGGACCACATGAAAGGACGCATTTTGGGAGCAGTTCCAAAAGAACTCTGAAATAGACATCATCTAAGAAAAAAGGCCTCTCTGAAAAACAAGGCAAAACATTGTTGATCAGTCTATGAAGAATGTCAATAAATACTGCCAAAGAAAATGGTACCTAATAAGTTCCAGCAGCACTTTCTTTCATAGTTTCGGAGTTTAGATCTTAGATTAGATATGCTTTTGCCTTCTATAGGATTGGCCAATGCACTCCCACACTGTCTTGATACTTTTGTACTTAGCAGTCCCAACATCCTATTTGTGCTCATTTGTTGTGCACTAATAAAATTATCTTGTCTTGTCTTAAAACGTGTGTTGATTTTAGATATCTCAATAAGGTCAAAATCTTGGATCCCTTCCCGATACCTTTTAATGAAAAACACTAACATGCCTAGGATTACCTAACCAACAAAAAATCAGAGATAATTCAGGGTCACAAGATAAGAGGTCTTTATTCCTTTATTAATGTGTTCTCAGACTACAACCAAATGAGGATAGCAAAGGAAGACAACCACAAGACTACCTTTGCAACAAACTAGGGATCCGTTGCCTAGAAGGTCACACCAATTGTTTTGGAAATGCATTGTTGCCTTCTCCAAAAAAACGACGAGCATTTTTGGAGTTTATCTACAAGTTTCTAGGCATCTATTTCAATAACTAAACATTGTACAACTCATTTTGAGTTTACATATGGCTTTTGAGATCTATGCTGGAACATTGCCAACAGGTACAACCAGCTCTGAATGTAAAGAGGAGCACTCTATTTACACCTTTTAGAGCTTTTCTTTGGCTTGTATTTTGCATGAACGATTTCGTCATACATAGGAGAAACATTAACGTCATCTTGGACCTGAAACAACCAAAATCTGCTTCTCACACAAACTAGGGATCCATTCCCTAGAAGGTTGCGCCAATTGTTTTGGAAATACATTGTTGCCTTCTCCAAAAAAAATGACGAGCATTTTAGGAGTTTATCTACAAGTTTCTAGACATCTATTTCAATAACAAAACATTGTACAACTTATTTTGAGTTTACATATTGTTGAGAAATCTAGGGCATAAGGATTAGGAGATTTCTCTTTGATGATAATTGCTTGTGAATGCTTTTTTACTTCTTTAGATTAGGATCTTCTCTTTGCTTAGATTATTATAGTGTTGTTCTTGATCAAACAGATACCAAAGCATAAACAATAAAAAGACAAGAGACACAGAATGTAGGTGATCAGCCAAGGCCAAAACCTCTCCAACTTGAGAGGAAAACCCAAACGAATTCTTCTTCTTGTAGAGACTTCAATTGATGAATACCAAGACCATGACCAAGACCCTTGACACAACAACCTCTCCGAAGACCAAGTCACAAGCCTTTTAACTCTTCCTTTCATGAGTCAACGATGGTCAAACTTCTTGCTTCTCCCTCCTTCTCGGCTATCCTTTAGATTTCGCTTCCTACAACCCTCGGCCTCTTCAGAAACCCTAGTTGCAGCACTTGTAAAGGATGTTGACCAATTTTTGTTCCTCGTTTTTCCTTCTCTTGGATGGAGAGACTTCCTTCTCCCCTGATTCAGCTTTTAGGAGACCTAGCTAGCCTCGGCCCTTCTCTGTAGCAATTGTACTCTATTTCCTTTGCACGTGTGAGGTATATTACCCCAAAAAAGATCAGAAATAATTCAGATAAGATTCTCCTTCTTGCTTATTGATTGGTTTCCTTTCTTGTGATCTTCACACTTCTAATTCTCCTTTTCTTACTTGATCGGATGGTGTCTTCAAATGGAGGCCGAGATTCCCTATATATAGTCTTTTGTCCATCAAAATAAGCTGACTTCAACTTCTGCCTAGGTCAACACACTCTTTTGGAATCATCATATTCCCTTTTGTAGGTCGACTTCAAGGAGAGCTTGTGACATGGTCTTGGAGGGCTAATGACTCAAACAATTTCCCTTTTTCAAATGTACAATATGCCCAAATGGGTCTTCAATCTTTGACATTGATTCATTAAACTTTATGACATGATGACCAAACCTAAAGGCTCACAATGGGAGTCTTAACTATAAAATAAAATTCCTTGATCATGAAACCCATGAATCAAGCATTACAAAAAAAAATTATTTTCTTCTTTACATCAATTACATAAAATCATAATTACACGTCATTATGAGGACCGAACCTAGTTACACTTTTCAACACATATGGCTTTTGAGAATTATGCTGGAACATTGACAACAGGTAGAACTAACCCTGAATGTAAAGAGGAGCACTCTATTTACACCTTTTATAGTTTTTCTTTGGCTTGTATTTTGCATGAACAATTTCATCATACATAGGAGAAACATTAACGTCATATTGGACCTGAAACAACCAAAATCTGCTTCTCACACAAGAATACAACTCTGTTATGTTAGCCCCTATCTGACCTTCCTCATATACTACTCAGATATCGCTGCACCTTCTGACTTGCTTTAAAAAAAGCCAACAAAGGCACCAATTTCCATGTTTCCTGATTGGAAGAACCTTTACAAATCATGTTGACTCTCAAGTATTGTGTTGGGGGAATGTTCATCTCAGCCAGGTAAATGAAATATCAACCACCCTATGTACTATTCCAATAGGAAGCTGACAAAGGCCAGAAGTTCAGAACGAATTATTTTACAGCTGAAAAGTAAAGGGTTAGAAATGGTGTTTGCACTGAAAAAGTTCAGACATCATATTTTTCAAACTCCATTTGCAAATTTCATTGATCATCAAGCTGTGTCCCCAAGTGTTTGCATTGAAAATGTTCAGCCACAATATTTGTCAAACTCCATTTGTGATTTTCAACGTTTCATTGATCTTCAAGCTGTGTCCCAATGTATCAGAAACAGGAAACAACAGGAAATGAGTTTACAGAAATACAATCAGAGACTTTGGCATAGTTTGTGTAGGAACTACAGGAAACAGGAAAACAATAAGCAACAATTTCTGGAAAAGGGAACAAAAATTTTCAAGCAAAATTAAAACAGTGCGAAACACGCATATGGATTTCCAAATGAATTCAATGAATTGATTGAGCAACAATACTCAATAATAATAAGAGATATTTACAAAGATAGAAACATCAAGTTTCTATGTAAAAAATCAGTTTCATCTAAGAAACTGCTAAAGGAAGAAAATTAGCAACAGCTAAAAGAATGAGCATTAAACTAAAATAGTATTATTCTAATACCCTCCCTTAATGCTCAATCTATTTACAACACCAATAGACCCCCTGAATTTTACAAACTTATCAGGACCAAGAGGCTTGGTGAAGATGTCTGCGGGCTGCTCTGTTGTGGGAACATATCTCAATTGAACGGATCAGTCTTCAACAAGCTGTCAAATGTAGTGGCAATGAGTTTCCACATGTTTTGTTCGTTCATGAAAGACGGGATTTTTGGCAAGTTTGAACACTCCCTAATTATCACAAAACAAGGAAGTAGGACCTGTCTGGGAAACATGCATATCTGCAAGCATACGTCGAAGCCAAACTGCCTCACAGGATGCCTTAACTGCTCCCCGATACTTTGCTTCTGTTGAGGAGAGAGCCACGGCTTGCTGCTTCTTACTAGTCCAGGTGACAGCACCAGATCCTAGACTAAACACATACCCAGCTGTAGATTTACGATCATCAACCGAAACGGCCCAGTCAGAATCTGTGTAACCACTGAGTATAGGATCGGAATTGCGAGTGTATAGGAGTCCATAATCAAAAGTGCCACGCACATATCGTAGTACACGCTTTGCTACTATCCAATGATCAGCTTTAGGAGCTGACATGAAGCGGGAAATGTAGCTCACTGCAAAACTGATGTCTGGTCTGGTGGCAGTAAGGTAGATGAGACTGCCCACTAATTTCCTGAATAAAGTTTCATCCACAGGGAGAGAGGATGACTGAGCTGAAAGTTTGAGCCCTGGTTCCATAGGAGTCGTCGCTGGTTTGCAATCCTGCATTCTGAACCTATTCACAAGATTTTTTGCATACTTGGACTGAGAGAGAAAGATGTGATTCTCAGTCTGCCAAACTTCAACCCCCAGACAGTAGTGAAGAAGTCCCAAGTCTGTCATATCAAAGGTTCTGCATAAGTCTTGTTTTATCCCATGGATCAAATGTGCAGAGCTGCCAGTAATGATAAGGTCATCTACATAGACAACCACAAACAAGATATCATCACCAGTATGCTTGATATACATATTTGCATCAGGTGGGCTCCGCTGAAAGTCATGATCTGTCAGGTACTGATCAATTTTCATGTACCAAGCCCGAGGAGCTTGTTTCAATCCATAGAGAGCTTTAGCTAATCTACACACTTTCTGCTCTTGACCGGCAATCTTAAATCCTAGAGGCTGTGTCATGTAAACTTCTTCCTGGAAGTCACCATTTAGGAAAGCACTTTTTACATCCATCTGATGAACTTTCCATTTGAACTGAGCTGCTAGGGCAAGGACAAGCCGTATGGTACTCATTTTGGCTGTAGGGGCAAAGGTCTCCTCATAGTCAATGCCTTCCTTCTGTGAGAATTCTCCAGCCACAAGACGAGCTTTATACTTGTCTAGAGTTCCATCGGCTTTGTATTTCACTTTATATACCCATTTGCAGCTAATAGGCCTTTTCCCTTCAGGAAGATCAGAAAGGGTCCATGTGTGATTTTTCTGAAGACTCTGGAATTCAACATCCATAGCCTGTTCCCACTCAGATGTACCCTTAGCCTCTGAGTAAGTTTGAGGCTCAAAGATACTGTGTAGATTAAGCCATAAGAGCAAAGTTTACTGTAGACTGTTGTTTTCTCTTATGTCTAGAAGTTCGTCCTTCAAGGAGTTCATCATCTCTGAGATCACCAATAGTTTTAGCCCACCATTTTGGCCGAAGAGTAGAGGAACCAATATCATGAGGAGAAGAAGAAGGTTCAAGAGCAATAGGAGCAGCAGGAGAAGGGTTATTTTCCGGAGGAAGCTCAGGCAGTGTAGTATCAATCACTGATGCTGCATCATCCCTCCCATCAGGTGGACCTACCGGAAGAAGAACAGTGTGAGGCTGATCCGTAGAACAGTGCTTAGAAGAAGAAGACTGAATGAATCCTTTGTCTTCATCAAATACCACATCTCGACTGAAGCTAAGATGACCAGTGGCAATATCTATTAGTCTATAAGCCTTGTGATGATCACTGTACCCTGTCATCATGAGTTTCTGGCTTTTGGAATCCAACTTAGAGCGCTTAGCAGTTGGAATCCAAACATATGCAATTGAGCCGAATACTTTGAGGTGACTGATCTTAGGCTTACGGCTAGACCATAACAGCCTGAGTGGGGGATCTGTTAAGAAGATAAACAGCAGTAAAGACTGCTTCAGCCCAGAATTTGTTTGGAACATTCTTGTGCTGTAACATGGAGCGAGCCATTTCAACAACCGTGCGGTTGCGACGTTCAACAACACTGTTCTGTTGAGGAGTGTAGGGTGTAGTGAACTAGCATTTTATACCATGAGTATCACAGAATTTGGAAAAAGCAAAAGAACAAAATTCCCCCCCATTATCTGTCCTGAGAGTCATGATATTACAGCTAGAGTCTTTTTCAACGAAGGTTTTAAACTTCTGAAATATACTAAATGCATTAGATTTATATTTTAGAAAATATACCCACATCTTTCTACTGAAATCATCTACAATAAGCAAGAAATATTTGCAAGCAGTGATAGAAGATGTATTCATAGGACCACAAATATCAACATGAATTAATTGGAGTACCTTAGATGCGCGTCGGGATTCTCCATTCGTGAATGAAGACCCATGTTGTTTGCCAGCTTGACAAGCGCCGCATATGCCCAACTGCTGAGTCTGAATATCAGGTAACCTTGACACAAGTCCTTCCCGATAAAGCTGAGAGAGATACTGCATGTTTAGGTGACCATATCGCTGATGCCATAGAGTGCTGATGGAAGAAACACGAGCTGCTAGAGCCACTTTTGGAGAATCACCAGTGTCAAGAAGCCTGTATAAACCATGATCTTCTAGGCCAACAACAATTGTAAGACTAGTCTCCTTGTCGATAATAGAGCATTTGTGCGCTCTGAACGGTACATCAAGCTAAGGAGAGTTCCTCATAATCTGACTGACAGACAACAGATTAATTTCCATACCAGGAACATAATACACATTCAGGAAGATGAGTGTGTGGCCACCAGACTGGATTTGAACTGTACCTCTGCCAACCACTGTGTATTGTTCACCTCCGCCAAATACCACGGAATCAATGAAAGGTGAGAAGTCAATAAACCAGTCACGCCTGTGAGAGAAATGGCGTGATGCACCAGAGTCAATGTACCAGGCAGAAGATGGAACATGATCTGAAGACCTTTTAGTCATAAAGGCATAGAAGGCAGAATCTGTCTGCTCGGAATGTTCTGCAACATTTGCTATCTGATGGAGCCCTCCCTGTTTCTTCTATTCAGAAGCAATCCTTTGTCGGCAATCTTTCTTTATGTGGCCAAACTTGTGACAGTAATTACACTGCACATTTTTCTTCCTAGCAGGATCAAAAGGCTAAGAAGCGCCTTTCTACTGAAAGTACTGAGAGGACTGATATTTGGCTGCAAAAGCATTTTCGGAGGGGGCTGATGCTGCACTACTACCAAACTGTTGTTTCCAATGATCCTGCTGCATGAGTTTGGTACATAATTCTAGAAACTTCAGATCGACATTAGTGGCGGGAATGTTGAGGGTT
>APFE030653010.1:9160-93304 GCA_000404065.3 Pinus taeda
ATTGCCTTGCCTTTCTCTCAGCATAACACCTTTCATATGTTGTATGGTCATGGAATCCCCTTTCCAATTGAAGGGGGGAATGTATGCATTATGGGCTAGCATGCAATATGATTACTGCACTCTGCCATAACTTGTTGATTTGACAAAATATTAATATTGCATGTATACAAAAGTTTTTCTGATTGAAATTTTTGCATGCATCTTAATCTATTACTATTCAAAACTAACACTATGGATTCAAGAACATTGTATGCAGAATAGTGATTTGTTTACAGGAAAACAATAGGTATGGGTAGAATTCTATTCGTAGCATGACCGCACTATTGCAACTAACCAAAGCGGCTCGAGCAACTCGCAACATGAATAATTCTTCAGACATGATGTGCTTTCCTGGATTCCACCTTTTGCATCACTTTTAGCACCAACTCTGCCTACATCAGCTTCAAAAAATTCTAGTACATATATGTCATTCCACATTTTTCTTTTGGAGGTAAAACCTGAGGTAAAATAGCATAATTTTCTGATTTATTACGAATTTAGGAGAATTTAATGAAAATCCATTTTGAGCATTATTTATCATCATTCCTTCCACATCTTTACCACTTCCCTTTTTTTCAGCGACATCTCATCTTTCAGTTTGGGGGAGTGTTTCATTCATTTCTTTCTTATGACCATGTCATTCATATTCTTTATCATCCATTAATATTCTTATTCATTCTCAACATCTCCCTTATTCCATGTTGTTTTACACCAAACATGTAATTCAACAACTAGTAGCAACCACTTCTATTTGTTTTCTAGCATTGCATGAGAGCATGCTAATTCTTCAGAGAGGGGGAGGAATTGCTACGCATGATGGATGTTTTCTACTTTCTTTCTCATTTAACGCATACAATTTCAGTGTAGAAATTGATTTCCATAATATTTTTAAAAACTATGAACTCAATTCTTGTGATCTCTGGAAAACACAGACATATTATTAAACTACACATACCCAGATAATTTCAAGATAAATTGGTTCATAAAATTTCAGAAATCATGCACTCTCACCTACAGCCATTTTTTTTTATATCTCATGATCCGTGCATCAAAATGATCTGATTTTTGGATCATAAAGGCATTCATATATTACAAATCTACTTGCAACATTTCAACAAACGCTGGTTTTTAGTTTTTGGGAAAATGGTTAATGAAGGTTGTTGTCACTTATATCATATTTTGCTGCAACTTCATTGTTATGCCTTCATTAAGATTACTAAAATTGAATATTCATTAATTAAGGAAGAATTTATTTGTTCTATCCATTTCATGAGCTGAGATGAACAAATTTTTTATTGCTTGGTTAACACATGGGTTTTTTCTTTGGGTTGCATGAGGACATGCAATATATTCAGGTTTTTATTGCATGAGGACATGAAACATATTGAGTGTGGGGTATGTGGGGTCGTTAATATGCCATTATTATTGTCACTTTTGAACGCTCATTCCACCCGTTTCTACCATTCTTCATCACGTCATTTATCATAATTTATCATATAATTCTATTTTACAATGATTTATGTTCTTATGTAAAAATATTATTTATTCTCCTTTATTTCTAATAAATTGATGATTATGCATGATTTTATCAATGATAGTTTTAATAAAATGGTTGTAACATTATTCATCATTTTTAACCTCCAAGATAATTTCTAAATTGAAGATTTGACCATTAAATGTGCCAACTCAAAAATTCGCTGGAATAAGAAGTGACAGTTTTGCGGTTGAGATTATGAGCAAATGAAGACGAATTTGGAAAATTTGGAACATGGGTTTTGTCCAAAACAAACCCAATTAATTTTAATGAAGAGCGGTTTGCCCAAATTCGGCTTGTACTGAGAGAAACACAGGGTTCTTTGAGCACGATTTTCTCAGATTTGTTGTTGCGGCCGTCCCCCAAATCTCAGTTGCAAAGCCAAATTCACATTGGTCTTGTTGAAAGCTGGATGGAAATATATCTTCTTGTTTATCAATTGGTTGGAAACAATCCATTTTTGTAATAGAATCATGTTGTAATTATCTCTATTGTAACTGCTCTATGCTCTCTCTCTATTTAAATGAAAACAGAGATCAGAGAGGGGGATGATTAATTTAGAGAGGGATGATGAATTCAGGGATATACTCAGAATTATGATTTGAATTAGAGCTTTAGAATTAAGGATTCATGATAAGATAGGAGGAAGAAGAGATTGTTCCATGCTGTAATTCTCAAAGCTTCAACTGTTGTAATGATTTCACAATTTGATGATTAATACATGATTTGGGAGTTGTTGTTCATTTTGTTCATCTGAAGTAACCCAGCAGCATCCGCTGGTAGCTAAGGGCCCAGCCTCTAGTGGAGTACGTTGCTGCTACTGCTATATATTATCTTTTTGGTTTATGCGTGGTTTGTATTATTAGCTTGAATCGGTAATCTGGTGTGTTTTGTCATCTTATATTGCAGCTCTGTTATATTTCATATATCATTCTCTGCAACAAGAAATTCGTAATGTGCATTCTGATCTTATAACATATTGCTATTCCTTTAAAGTCGTTAATGTAACATTGTTGTTCTCTACAGAATGCTATTGGTGTTTAATTGCAGGGTAATCAAGTTGTAACCTTCTTAAGCTGGTATTACTGTATTTGTCTATGGTTTATACTTCATACGATTGCCATTCAATTGACATTATGGTTCCATTATGAATTGTGATCGTTACCCTTTCTAACCAGGATTAATACTTGCGGTATCAGACTCAGATCACTGTTTTTCTTAATATCTCTGTATGCTGTGTGTATTATTTATTTCAGCACCGTAGGCTCTAAGCGTTGTTCTATATTTCATTTCTAATTAGTTTCCATTCTATTTCCGTGTGTTGTCTGATTTATTCTTAGAGTAGAGGTTGTTATCTGGTTCCTGTAGAACATGATTGTTGCATTTATTCTTGTAGACTAAGGTGTTGTTGCTTGTTGAATTTAGTTGCTGTTACATTTCCTAGCTGCTGTTCCATTTCCTGTTATTCGCATTATCTTTGCTTTGTTGTGCAGAATGATCTGAAACTGTAGTGGGCATCGGCATTTTTTGTCTAGCCCCCAGATTGATGATATGTTCCTTGATTACTTTTGGTTACATCAGTTTCCAAAGGGATGAGTTGTTGTTACTGGACCCTTGACTGATACATTACTTATTTTTCCGAATGAATGATTTAAGTCTTAAAGTGCTTTGCTGTAAGTAGATCTCATTTTGAGCATCCATTTACTCTTGTATTTTGAGCACTGTACTACATCTTTCATAACATTACTCTTGAGTAAATAGCTGCCTCAGACTGAGTACACTCTTGAAATAAAAATTCATCCATGGGTAACTGGTTTCCAAATCAATAGCTTTCAAGGCTCTGCCATCTCATGCAAATTTTTTGATGTACCTCTGCCACAAGGAGTGCTCCGATCATCTCTCCTTCAATAGCTACATCGGTCTTAAGGAGTGCTCCCAGCATCTCTCCTTCCATAGCTACTTGTCACACATTTTTCAAATTATTTGTGAGAATTTATCGATGCAAAGTTGAACTATGATAAATATCATAACCTGTTACTATTAAAGCAACTATTGCTTATCATTTATTTTATCTGAAGAATGCATGTCCTCTGTTTGCATTCTTTCAAGCCTTTTTGTTCTTGTCAAACACCAACTTCTTGCAGTTTTTCTGCATATAATACACTAGTTAGCATATTTTGCACATTAATATGCCTACAAGCCATAAAAGATTATTTCATATCACAATATATATTCATCGTAATTATATGTATGGAAAATTGTGATTGATCATAGTTACTTATCCCAAACTTACTTTCCTTCTTCTGGGTAATCTCCAGGCTTGTTTACCTGGGCAGACATCCACCCAATGACTATTACTTGGCCACACATCCAATATGCATTTCAATTTACAAACTTGTAGCATATGTAGTCATATGGTCCCATGTACTTCTGTACATAGCCCAGTTATGGTACATCCTATAATACCATCCTCATGGTATCACCTACATGACATAAAACTTCCACATATTTTTCCATCATGTTAGTATCATACCAACATTCATGTTCATGATTCATCTATGTAATTAATTTATTTTTTTTATGTCATGTATAAATCAATTTGAGATATCATGTACCACAATTCATGATATGGATCTAAAATAGATTGTAAAAATATCATTTAATTGACCGAGGGGTCCATACTATTTGTGCTACTTCACGAGTTACTATGGTTTTTAATCAAGGATACTATACATATCCTTCAAAAGATGCACATGTCCTCGAAATCAGTTTAGGTTAAATTTCCCCTTTAACCATACTTTCTTCCAATCGAAGAACAAGTCACATTGTAAGCAGATTCATTAATCAAAGCATTAATTTGACCATAATTTGTACAATTATATATCCTTTACACTATAACATGCTCTCACCATCCTTTATTTTGGTATAATACTTTTATAGCAATTACATCATTAATAAGTTATTTTTATAGTCCAATCTGACTTTTCACATAGTCATTCATATTTTTCCTATTTACTATTGGCACACCACAAAATATGCATAGATAGTTTACTAAAGACTCTTTCTTACACAGATGTCAAATATCAAGACTATCCCACCATTAACCATTTGATAAATGCATTCTTCTTACAAGTCTATAATACTGCACACACATGTGCTTGCATAGTAAATTCATATAACTCATTAAAATGCAGGGATATTAAGCATGTTCCTCTTCAACATCTTTATCTTAATCACTACTTAACCACACTATGGTAACAACATGTAAAACTATCCATGACAAGGCATATGTATCACATATAACAATTAAGTCCAGATACAACCATGGACTTTCTCTGTTATTTAATCCTCCTTTCATGTATTAGGTGAGATTTGTTTCTATTCACCAATCCTTATTTAAATCTCCTACCTAATATGGTTCCTTAATAAGCACATGTTATAGTTTGTGTTAGAGGTTAAAAAACTTTATAATTTATCTTCATCATTCATACTACAAATTTCGCCCAATTTTTCCTCTAGTAATTTTTAATATAGCCAACACATGCATCCACACAGATAATCTCTTTCCATAAATTGATATGTACTTTATGTCTCTTCCATATCTAAGTTAAGATATTACCTTGCTTAACCAGAATCCCACGGGTTCCAATCTATGCATTCTTATTTACTTATACATAATGTCGCTTCCTCAAACAATGCAATTGGAACATCTTCCTACTAAAATAATTCATCTATTGACAAACCATATCCAAAGTAATTTACACCATTACTTTGCACATGAGCTAATCAACACAACCACATTAAATTTGAAAAGCAATCTTTAAGGTATTTAGTATTATAAAAGACTTGTATTTCACATCCTCTATCCCTTCTTGGGATATTTTAAGCATAACTTAATTTCGCTAAGTTATGTTCTTAACTAGAAACCATTCCACTCATCACTTGATTAGAATGAGGCGGTGATATTACTAGTTTGCCTCAATGAACTTGTATTGTATTACCCTTTGCCCTTGCATAGCATCCATGCCATCTCAGAACAAATTTGAGTAATATGTTGACCATATTAACTAATTAATCATACCATTAACGTAGGTGAAATGATTAAATCTCCACTTTGCCTTTATACATAGCCATATGTTTAGAGGTTTGTTTAATGATTTTGAGGATAAACATAATTTACTATTTAACCTCAATTACACCACATATGCAAGCATATCCATGCATCTCATTGCACTCCCACACTGAGTTCTATATGCAAGGCATCCATGTATTTGTGTATTTAATTACTCATTTATTTTTGTACGCGTAGTATTTGTTATCAAGATTTAGTATGCATTAATATGATAAACTTGCCTTATCATAATTACCAATTGTTTAATTATTCTCTGTGCATATCTGCAATCTTCACTTCCCAATCATGACATATAGTCATTGTGTCCTCATAGGTATGCTCAGTTATAGCTTAAGTTTTGAAACTTCCACCCTATATGATAAAATTTTAAGCTCCTTATCTTAGAAGGGGACTCAATAAAAGTAAATTATTAACCTTAATAACATGTTACTTCTTCACTTAGCAATGTTTTATGCGTGTAACACACAAAAATAACTTCTGGTAACCATATACCAGATAGGCTCCCCTTTGAGCGTCATTTAATCATTACTTATAATCAAAACCTATTTGCTAAAGAATCTATATGATAGCAACAATAAGTTAATAATCAACAATACTTATGTTCACATTACATATGACCATATGTTAGACTCCTCAATGTCTCCTATCAACCCTTTGGCCTCGAGACAACTTTAACATTCTCAAATCATAGCGATATGTGATGATTAGTATTATACCACAACACTAGAATTCTTTATTCAATGTTTTAATACCACAGTCATACTTATTTACAACCAGGTCTATCATCTTAAACCACATATACATCATGGTATATAGTTTTTAAAGCATCAATAATAACTTATTTTTAATAATTTTCACATAACTCCAAGTATTAATAGCTTTTCGTTTACTTATCCAGCCCAACTCTATCTAAAATATATTGTTTTAAATATGAGAGATGCTCATAGTCTCGTCATGCACCCATGACTGCTCACAGTAACACATCATAAATATGCATATGCCAATATATAAATTATATGCTAACTACTATGATACTGCATGTGACTTCTTTGACTATATACATATATATTGACTGAGGATATAAAATACACTGCTGAAAAGAACTTAAATCCATTCAAGGTCATACCTCAAGTCAAACATGGTCAAACGTGAACGAGTTCGAACACCAACATAAATTTTGAAAAAAGAAAATGTTCAAGGTAAAAGAGATCACTGGAGTTTCAAGGTAACGTCTCCCAAACACATTACCGCCGTGCCACAGTATTCACTGCTTCTGCTTCTGCGTATTGTAACTCGATAGACCATCATATTTTTAAATTGCAGTGTAAACGATTTGCCTTGAAAAAAAAATCTTTAATAATATTAAAGATTAAAGTCAAAATCTCGATTTGTTCTGGCAATTGCCTTAACATTAGGGCTTTTAGCAACAGTCATAACCAAAGGTAAACTATATTTACCACCATAAAGCAAGGATTTCTACCAAATTGTTGCATGAAACATTTAATGCTAAAAGAAATTAGGAATAGAAAAGACTACAATATCCCTACTAAATAAACAGTGATTGTGCAAACTGCAACATACAGGAACATTTGATCGAGATGATTTCAATTTCCCTAGTTTTGACCACGTTTGAAAATATTATTGTGGTTAAAATGATAGAACATGCATTTCTTTGTTAGCTTTTCATGTGTTTTAACCAAACATTGTATAACAACAAACTAAAAAAGAAAATCCATAATGCAAAACCCTTTTCAACTTCCTTATTGTTTGGCCTTGCTAATTTAATTGGTTGATAAATCTCTTCAAGTTATTCAATCTCGATTTCGATTTTATTCAATATCGATGTACCACTCTCATAAAAACAAGGTCTGGCAAGGGAGACTAACACCCAAGAGTACATGCAGACTAATTGGTTCGCTCCTTCAACTGAAATCAAGCCATGAAGCCATGGTAAAGTTTCAGTGCTTTATGATTTATTTATAATATATAATTAATACCATTATCGATTTTCTCTCTTCTACTATAAGACCAATGCTCTAACCAACTGAGCTACAGGACCAGTTGAGGCCCACATATCTACAGTAACACATGGGAAACGACTTATCGCGAAGTTGATTGGTGGGAGAGAGTATTTGGGTCAAATTTGGGCACACGTACATTGAAAAGCCAATCAAACATAATTATTCTATGGAAACCAAAGAATACCTTTCCATAAGCTATAAAAAACTCAGGAATAGAGCCATTCAATGCAAAACAGACTAGAAAAATTTAGATACTAGCCCAAAAAAAATAGTTCTTTATTTTCCAAAACCCTTTGGAGGAAATGAAGTGCTTGCCCAAAATATGGCATTGCAGAAGGAATACTTGGTGAAAATCCAATATGTTTACCTCAACAGCTGCAGAATCGCACGACGGGGACGATATTCGGTGTTTTAAGCCGTGATATTGCTGATGCAAGGCAGATAATTAATGATGTACTTGGAGGAGGAATTTTCATAAAACCTAGGGCCATTCCATTGTTGTAACAGAGGAGAAGACCACATGTATTGAATAGAAGAAAAACAGAACGACAAATATGAGATTACCAAGTCGTAAATGGTTGTCTATTCCTCTATAAGACAACACAAGATTATATCACAGAGCCAGAGATGTTAAAAGCACCTTGATTCTACGTTTACAAGCGATTAATTTTGGTTTACTTATTTGCTCACTAACCAACCCTGAATGTATGAAATTCCACTGACTATGATAGTCGTGCCTAACGCACAGAGTTGATGGAATTTCGCACCTCACGGTTACCTAATCTTAACCCTCCTTGCCAACCTACCCCATCCAACAACATAACATTTTCTTTCTGCAGACCAAATATCTTCATTCCTAAATATAAGTTCTGTAAGATTAGTCCCCAGCCGTGGGCATGCCATGTTTCTATAGGTGACACAACCATCACACCTAGTTACACCTAGGTCAAATACACAAGAAGCACGTAACTCTGGAACCTTGTTCGATGAAAATCCGGAACATCGATTCCTATGTGTGGGAATAATAGCATGCACAACAAACGAAAGATATAACAGAGTATCCAAGGCTACGTTGGGCAAAGCCATAACCATAACCTGATAAATGACACACAAGCTTGATCAGCCTCCTGTTCATGGAATAACTGCTCCGTAAGCCTTATCCGAGACACTACTCATAGCACATGATAGGGACAGCCTTATCAAAAACATTACTCTTTCTTCTTTTAAAACATTTCTTAAATCATACTATTGATTTATCAATATACCTTATTGGAAACAACAACTTGTCTAATGGAAGGAACAATACTAAAATCAAGTTGGTAAATTATGTTTCCTTTTTCCGTTTGCATTACGGTAAACCAAAAGAAAAGAATGTTGTTTCCTATTTTGTTTTTTCATTTTTAGTGGATAATCCTTATCCAACACTGCTACTCTTTGCCAACGGTTTAAATGGATAACGTTACTATGTTCCTGAGCAAGGAGAAAATCATCTTTTATCCTTTTCATCATAAAATATTATCCTTCTTGTTCTTTAAAACATTTTTCAAATCAACTATTTGTTGTTATCTGAATTCCACCTAAAGCTTTGTAGCATCATGTGACTTGATGCTAACCCGCATGTAGGTGACCCCTTTTTTTTCTAAAGAGAGAAACCACAATCATGATTCTTTTCCCTTTAATTTACACATACTAATGTTAAAAAAAAAAAAAATCCCAACTGGTGTAACTTTTGCAATTGTCTAATTGGAAGGAATTGTTGCTTTTGACGCGGTGTTTCTTAAGCACCAACCAGTGTACATATTCTATCTCACTCGATCCCACTCTATCTATGAACCCAAAGCCCTTGACCAAATTCCATCCTTACCGTATATCTGAAACCACAACCATATAAATGATGAAGTTTTGCATGAATGATCATTACAGTTTTCAGTTGGCCTCAAGGATGATTTTTTTTTTTTAACCTCCTTGAAGAGCTGTGACACCATCAAACTAATGATTTTAGAATATTATATTTATTCGAATTCGGTTGAGGTGCATTGAACTTCCAATGAAAAGCTACCTCTCTTTCGGGCACAAACTCATTAACTAATCGCCTACATACACAACTCTACCAAAAACAATCTTCTAATATAGTGGTTTTCATTCCTAGCATAATCATGTTCCATAATAACATTTTGTTCACATATTTTGTCAAATGTTTCACTGTTTTCAACATGGCATATAGTCTCACCACTTTGACAACTATGAAATTGTTATGTTCAAGTCCATGTATAACTAATTTGACATGGATTTCTCTGAGAGCAGGGATGTTGTCATATATTTGAATGATAGAATGGATGTTGTTAAAAACCTGTAAGATTGAACAATAGGTTTCGCCTTGCATATCTTAGTCTTATTTTTTCAGGTTGGTGGTGTCCTCAACAGGATCTCCCAGCTTTTTAGGCTTGAGCACAAGTCTCTTCTCCTTGAAAAAAGTCCAAGAGCTTCAGCTCTATCCCTTCAAGAGTATTCTGTGACCACTTCGAGGAGTGACTCGACCTTCCTCTCTCAAAGATGTGGAGGTGGCGGGGCCATTATTGAAGGTGGCTTGTGGCACCCTCATGCGTTCCCGAGTCCAAACTGAGGATCATGTCTATAATGCAGTCAACATTATTGACCGTGTTTGTAATACTCAGATTCATCCTTAGGCAATCCTTTGTTCACGATTGATCATTAGATATTTTCATGTTCAGAGTACTTCAATTAATTTTTTTTTTATAACTAAAATCCCACATCAACCTAAAACTTGCAGAAGTGGATTGGTCCATAGGTCTCAGTGTTTGAACCTATGCTCCGATACCATTTGTAATGAACCTATTTTTCCTACCCCAAACTTTGGCCCTTAAGATCCATACAATTAAATAATTATTCATTTACACCTGGGTTTTTAGTGGCCAACACAAGTGTACTAAATCAACCATCACAGAATACAATGATTACAATACTCTTTAGATTAACCCTTAGTCATTAAGATGAAACTAGGACAAGGGTGAATTTATAGCATACAATTAATAGAACTCTTTGATATCCCTATCTCATCATATTTGGAATAAATGTTTTATAGCTAAATAGGCTAAGATCAATGATTATAAATCCCAATGCCAATTCTTTAAAGAGCAAGCAAGAATCATCAACAATGTTATGGGGGACATTTCTGCATAACTCTTTCACATGCATAACCTTTCAATATAAACATGATCATAATATCTTTGACATGCATATGCATTCATATATGAGTCACATGTATTACTCTATCCATCATTTCCATCGGAGAAGTAATTAAACAATCCATAAAAATGACTTGTATGATTTAGCATTTTATCATGTAAGGATTAAACATGAACACATACAAGTGAATCTCATGAGAATAGAATAGAGAGGCACATCATTAAACCTATTATTAAGCACAAGTAATTCATGCAAGACACCCACAATAAAGATACTGAACAAAATCTTCACATATTCCCATGCAATTAATCAAGAGAGAGAGAGAGAGTGAGAATTATCATACTAAACATTCCGCGTAAATGACAACTAAATCTCACTTAGAGGTAGGTGCACCACCACCCAGCCATGAATCACCTCTGAATCCCCCCGAGCCGAAGATCTTATCAAGGATCAATTGTCCTCAATTGACCAATGCATTGGGTATTTAATACCCTCTTTCATTATTTAGTTACCATTAGTGGCGTCCTGCTTTATGGATTTTTTCCATTTGCCTAGGTCTTATCCGAAAAAGCTCGTCTTTATCTCCCATGATGCTTTTCCACATAAAAGCTTACTTTTATCTCCCACAAAGATTTTATAATCTGATGGATCTTTATCTCCCATCCATCTGATGGATATCCAATCCATCCAAGCTTATCTAGAATCACATCTAGAAGCTTATCATGAAAGATTCATCTCTACCCCATTCCTCATGGGATTTGACAAGCATCTCCTCTCTCTTGGTGCTCCACCCTCCAAGTGATTTATTTAATAACACATTGCTTTTCATATTACGTATCACCTAGCTTTCCTCAGCTTAGGTGTAAAATAGTTTAACCCACAAAGGAGGGTGTCCAACCTAGCTTCCCTTAGCTTAGGTTTACAACATTTAACACACTAGGGAAGATATCACATCTAGCTTTAACTTAGCTTAGGATTACAAATGTAGTACACAAAGTAGGGGTGCTATAAAATAGGAGCTTGGAGGGTAGAGAGAAAGGCTGGAGAGGAGCCAAGATTGCCTGTGAGCATATGTGAGGATTGTACTGAGAGATGGCTAGCTGTGAGAGCTAAGGATTTGTATAATTCCTATGTATTTCCACCATGTATGATAATACAATAGTGTGGGGTTTATATCTGAGACTTTCCCTAAAGTATTTTCATGTATATTGTGTCATTGATTCTTCTAATCCTGGTTAAATTGTTCAGCTCGATCTTTAAGTTTTCGCAAATTGATAGTAGAAGTAGCTTATAATAGTATGCTTTGATTATATTGCATTATCAGGTTAACCTATCACATATTTTCTACATGAAGAGAATGGTTTTGTGAGATTAACCCATAACCGTGATGAATGAATATCCAAGGATAGAGATGCCTTGTAATTCTTGTGACCAACTATGATACTGACATTGTGTATCCTAACAAATGAACTTTGATGAAGTGTGGGTTTGTGGATTACCCATAACCATGACAAACAAAGATCTGAGGATAGAGGTACCCTATAATGCTTGTGACCAACTGTGATACTAACAGTGTGCGACCTAGCAAATGGACTTCGATGAAGTGTGGGTTTGTGGATGACCCATAACCATGAAAAATGAAAATTCGAGGATAGAGATACCCAGTAATGCTTGTGACCAACTGTGATACTTACCATGTGTGGCCTAGCAAACGGACTTTGATGGCAAGGATTTTGTGCGGTTGACCGATAACAATGATGTTGACTGTTGATGAAGTAGTAAGTGCCTACATAGCCTGGGGTGGGAGGGAACGTCTCCACAAAACTCGAGGCAGATACTAATATGCTGAAATTGATGAATGTCAAAAAGGTGCCTACTAAAGCGGGGTGGGAGGGTACATCTCCAAAGGCAACCCGCTCTGAATACTGCTCTGTATTTAAAATGGGCAAAAATCGATCAATATAACTCAAAATATTTATTATAACATGTTTTTGGAAATAGAATGATCATTCTGCGTCTTCCCATGTGATAGAAATCCCTATCTGGACACTATGGAAACTCAGATTCGTGCTGCAACTGTTCTGCTGTAAAAGAAAATCTGAAAAAAAATAGCTAATTTTAAATCAATTATATCTCCCATATCCCAACTCCGCTTCAACCATTTTTTTTGAAATTGTGTGATTTTTCGAGAGGAGCTTAGATCTACAGTGATTGTTCTGAAATCATGCACAAAAATTGAAAATAAGATACAAGAGATATTGTCTGCGAATTGTCGTTAGAACAATTTTTGCAGCATAGATGATTTTAAATCAGCGATATCTCGCTCATCAAGACTCTGATTTGGCCGAGTTTTTTTCAATTTAGGTATATTTTTGCAAGGAATCTAGATCCTTTTTTTTTTTGTAAATTTTGTACCAAAAGTTTCATATATTATCTACAAACTTACCATCCAAAAACATTCCTGCAAAAAATGAAAAAAGAAAAATTCTTCCCGCTTGACCTAAGAAAGTGCACTGTGGAGGATGTAGCATATGCCTGAAGTTTGTTAAATATTGTTGCAAAAAATGAATTGAAATGTGCATCAAGCCCTCATTCCCATGGAATCGTAACCTAAATATGATACCACTGATCTGGATCTTGGGGGAGCTCCTTGTTGATGCCTCGAAAATCGCTATAACAACAATGGGGGATAACCACCTGGTCTGGACCTTAAAGCAGCTCCTTTTCTGTTTGGTATGGTGGCTCCAACTGGTTTAACTAGGTCTAGTTACCTTCTCCCTATCGCTATTGGTTTATGATGTATCTTTAGCTACCAATAGACAGGGATATCAGATCACTTCTTCTTGTTGATCAGGTAAGAGAATGACCCTTAAGCTGATTTGGGTTCAGCCAAGCCACAACTAAAGTTTTGCCTCTTCGAGAAGAGGACTTAAAAGAAGATATAAATTACTCTAAATGCAAACTTATACTATAATGCAAGCAAAAGAAACTAATCTAAATCCTATCTTAATTAGGCAGATATAGATCTAACCCAACTAAGAGCAAGATAATTAAAATATTGGGATTTAAACATGTCTTGCTTATAATGAATATCAAGTTAATGAAATAGTTCAATTAACTGATATTATGGATATCAAAACAAATCCTATTGAGACCTTTTAACTTAAATAATAAACCAACGACATTCCAGGAAGTAGTTCACGAAAATGATATTGATTATTAAATCAATAAATCCAATAATTAAACAATAATACTCAGAAATAGTTCATAACACATTACTATTTAATAAATCAGTTTTATAAGATAGATTTCTGAGCATGTAGTTACTCAGAAATCAAAATTTAATCCATAAGAACAGAGATACATAATAACAACATTGAGACAAATTACCCATATTGACAAAAGTGCACAAACATGAATAAAATGAGACATTCTTGTTATCATAAAAATGAAACTAATGTTTGAAACAATAGTATTAGAAATACCAATTTATTGCATCCATTTCTCTGACCTCGGTCTCCAATAGTCCTTTGCATTTCTTGAACTTCTTCTTTCAAAACTAGAGCCACAATTGTGCAAACTATGCATCTCATACATAATTCAAGATACAAAGGAAAAATCCTCAATAATCCCCAGATCTGAGATTTTCTCTCCTCCCTCCTACAACTCTATATTCCTATTACAGCAGTGATTTTAGAAGTCTAAAATTGCAGAAGAGAATAGCCTCTTATTACCTTCTGCAATCCATTACTTATACTATTTGCAAAGGAATTCTTGAGAGAAAAGTTTGTTAAAGGTAAATTTGTCAAATCCAATTTTATTTGCTCAAAATTTCAGTCTTTAATTGCTGAAGCATTCTCATTGATTGAGATCTTTTTCTCCATAGCTCTTCTACTTTTTTCCTGCAAGAAAAAAATCAAAATAAATTAAAATACAATCATAAAATCAAAATATCATTTCTGACATTAAAACAAATCCAATCAAATTCTATTTAAATAAATAATTGAAATTAAAATATAAGCTCTTTATTGATGCCTGGGGTGGTTTGGTTGGCAAAGGATATTATTGATGAGAGAATCTACAATCAGAAGAAGGTTTGGAAAAATGAAAATGCAGAAAATAACCTAGAAAATTGATTTTGTTTTAGAAATTCGGAGCTTGATCTTCTACTCAATTTTCGACCTAATTAATGACCAAATATGTTAGTGCAACCTCTTCAGAAATATACTCATTGATTTTATCTTTCCAATGAGCTATCCTGGGCCTCATTTGGCCAAGTAAAACTCAATCTATGGGCCTCCAAAGTCGGCGAATCAATTCTGGCACAATTCCTGAATTTTTGTTGCTGCACTAAAAATCAGAATTTTAATTAAAAATTAAATCCTAAATTAGAATTCTAATTATCTCTAATTTAATTATGTAATCATAATTAACTAATTATTATCTAGCTAACTGATATTTTATACTATATTAAACCAAATCATTAGATCTATCAATAACTAATTAATATTAATCTACATGAAGTCATTTAAATTTAAAATTTAATAATAAGTTAAATATTATAATTAATTTAAATATTAAATAACTACTTTAATATATTATATCATAACTAAATTACCACTCCACTCTACTTCACTCATACGTATGAGTGAGTTCAAAAACCTTAAACCAAAATTGTATTCGTTATAAGACTTTGAATGCCCCTTTGACTGCTTATTGGAAAATCGGATTGGGAGAATGAAGGCTATCGAGGTTTTCAAACTTGTGTAAAGGGAAAAACCTCTGATGGGATGCATGCACTTTTTTATGATCGGGATCGAGAGGATTGAGTCCATCGGGGTTTTTACAAATGTGTCACTTGAAAACTCCCGATGCAATCAAACCCTCCGATGCGATCAAAACATTTTATTATATATTTTTTATTATATTGATATTTTATGATTGAATTTTATTTTATTAAATTAATTATTAATTAATTTAATTAATTTAAAATTTAACATTAAATATCAACTTTATTTTGTTTTTATTTTATGCATTTTAGTTTCTAAACTACAGCCACTTGGAAAATAAATAAAAAGAATAAAAATAAACTACAACTACTTGGATATTATGGGTTTTTTAAGATTAGTAATTGATTTGGAAATTTAAGTAAATTTCTTAAATCTCAATGCTTAATAATTTGGCTGCTCAAGTAAAAATGGAAAAATGTTAGTAAAACTCACTAGGGGTTAATATTTAAAATGAATGCATTATTGAACTAATTTATTTACAAAATGCAATATTGTACATTTTATGCATTTTTAACCCAGGCTACATAAATGATCAGACTTTCAAAGGAGTGTCATTTTCAAACCAGTTGACCAAATGAGGCGAAACAAGCGTCAATGGGAAGCTTATAAAAATTCGATTTTAAAAAAGCAATCAAAACAAAAATCCAAAGAAAATGAAAAATTAACAAAAGCGTAGGGTAATCAACTAAATAAAAATACAAAAAAGTGTTTAGCTAAAAATTTCATAGAAAGGGTCCCCATTATTTGAGTTGAGCAAGTCAAAAATGGGGGGCAGGGGGGTGTTGTGTTTTTACCATAACAATGGCGACACACGGGAGAAGAATTAGTTATCTTTGTTAATATGAATGAGATTTTCCTAAAATTAAAGTAAAAATAATTAAAGAAGAGAAAATCATTTTTTGGAATGCTTGACTAGGTTCATTAATCTGAATAAAAACAAGAATCATTTAACTGTAATTTTCCTTAAAATTCTTCATACATTAAAATTTTTCAAAACTCTATGTCAGTCCTTAATTAGTTGTAGAGATAAAGCAGGAGTCACTTTACAGCTTAGCTTTTAAAATATTCTCATTTGTCACAGGTAGAGCCACTGCTGCTAGCAAACATCTATAGTCTCGACAGGGTTACCTTTTAATCATCAATGATTCAGAATCCCATCTCTTTAAGAATTATTAACCTAGAGATAAATCGATTTATATATGTTTCTTTTCTTTGTATTTTTTATATTTTATTTTATTATAAATCTTAAAAGCCATTGTCCTAGTTTGGTAGCCAGATAGTTGACAATGCCATTCATTGGGTATTATTGGACTGAACAAGCTGGCTCATGATGAGACCCCTTGTCTTATAATTGTTGGCAATCATAAGCCATTACCCTGGTTTGTTTAGCAGTGTTGGTAATGTCAACCTATTTTTCCCCTATGATCATGGTAAGCAGGTTCATGATGAGACCTCTTATCTTTTAAGTTTAAATATATTTCTAGATTACACTCTTAAAAAAATAAGACTTTCTGGGACATGGAGAATCATTGACTCCTTAAGAGTTAAGAATGACAATTTCAGAGTTAAAGGTGTTTTGCTGTAAAGTGTCTTTACTTGGTTAAAAATAACTTTTTTTGACTAATAATAAAACTTTGAAAGATCCTAATAAAATTTTAAAATCTCAAAATGATTACAATTTTGATGAAAAAGAAATTTCTTCAAATTTGATGATACTTTGCCAACTTCTTTTGATTGGTAAGCTCTTCCTTAAGTATGTCTACCTTTATTATAAGAAAATCAAACTTTACCAAGAGAATTAAGAAAAAGCTAATAGGTGACTATTAACTATTTTTCTCCATGTATGTTGACCATTGTTAGGTAACAAGCAGGCTTTCCATATAAATCATGGCAAAGTCATCAAAATCAAAACTGAAAACCAAAGGAAAAAAATTCTTATGCTAAAATGTGAAAGAAATCAGTAAACAAAAATAAAAATTGAAAAGTGAAAAGAAAATCCAAGTTTTGAAATACAAGCTCTAACAAGAATGGTTATACCATTGTCTCAACAATATGAAGAAAAAGAAAATAATCGCGTAAACGTTTCTTCTTATGCAAGATTTTAGAAAAATCATACCTTGCAAAGTTATAAGTGTTTTAAGCTTTTTTGGATAGCAGTGACGATAAAATTTAGCCACCATGAAAATTTTCTGTCTGATATCAATCTTCTTGTTTCAAAGCATCACCTTAATCATTTTCTAATAAAAAGTGAATGCTTAAGGAAGCAAACTAAAGATTCAGAAACTCCCTGGTGTAGTTGTTTCGGTGAAGATTATCGTTGTTTATTGAAATAAAGCCAGGAGAAAAGTATAGGACTTTGAAAATATGATTTGACAGACGATTGAAAGTTTTTTTATGAAGAGCTACAAAACAGATTTATATATATATAAAAACAAAATTGAAACTAAAGTAACGAAATGGAAATTAATGAAAGTGGGTACATGAATCTTACCATTGGATAATTGCTTTTGATCTTACCTGAAAGGTATCAGTTTCTCCAAACTAGCTGACTTCTTATTTTAATTAACATTAAAAACTTGAAGAAGTCAAACTAACCAAAATCCTATAACCCAAAATCATTATTTATTTTATCTAAACTAAAGCAAGCAGTAAAATGTAAAAATGGAGTGCTTAGTGCTCAATGGGATTGAAATTATAAGAAATGCATCAGAAATGAGAATGAGAATTTGCAGTGATGAATGCTTCTCAAAATATTATAAGTTTCATATAAACTCCATGATTTTATAAATTGTCCATAATCAAGACCAATTCCAAGATGATAAAATTTAAATATGAAGATAGAGAGGTCTTGAATTCCTTTTTTAATTATGGAATTATATATTTAAAACTGAAATATATGAGAAATGAAAATGATTTAAATACGCTGCAAATTGGTGATTAACTGCTTTCTTACCATAGTGGTTATGCAAGCTCGCTCTTAAAATAATATATTTCCGTATCAGATGATTCACATAACATGTTTCTTCACCATGCTTCAAGTTTAATTTGCAAGACTTCACCTTTGTTGTTATGCCATATATTGATTAAATGTTAATGGCTTAGAGGCATGCATTGGAAGCTATCGCATCAGAGATTGCAATGGAAAATTGTCGATTAAGACCATGCGATGAGAACATATGCATCATACCATTGAATAAATGTTATATTTAGGATCGGAGACAGTCATGTTGCAAATCGCACATTGAATCTTCGGAATAGTGGTATGGCTATGAATAATAATGCGATGAAGTGATTGTGATATCGACATATCGAAATATCGAAGCATAATCATGTTGGAAATGCCAATATCGGCGATGCAATGGATGACGTAGCTAATCAGTGATCAGAAAACTTTAAGTACTGAATGTAACACTTCTTCATACGCTGATATGCGATGAAGAGTGGACCCGATAAGTTTATGATGGGATTTTAATAACATATCGGATCCAAGACCTCAGCCCTTTTGAAGTTATGCTCCTACCATTATTATGATTGAGCGAACGCGACATTTTTTTATGAATTTGATTTGAATTTCATATCATGTCCAGAATTATGTGGTCATTGCAATATTGGTAAAGTCGATTATTGGAGATCGAGGATTCACGATAGAAGTATACTTCATCTGCAAACCTCTAATATGCGAAATGCGATATGGCATATGAGCGAGGTAATACATCGGATATCTTTCATGAACAACATGTTATCAAAAATGCTAAAAGCTACTTCAAATGAAATATTTCGCTACAAATAGTTGTGAAGTGAATGATTTGATATCAGAATGAAATGATTGACGAAGATGAGCGGGATGATAGTATTGTGAATATGTATTCACCGTAGTATCAACAATATGAAAACCAAATTGAAATGATGAATGAAAGAAAAATTAAAAAATACTCAAATTCTAAAGCATCACAAATAAAATTTCCCTAAACCTGTTGCAAATTTGAAATGGGTTTGCTGCTTACTTCAAATTTTGAAAACGAATGAAAACCTGCAAATAAAACAGAACAAAAATAAAAAATAAACTAAAGAAAAGATAAACTAATAATAGATGAAAATGAACTTGTAAATGCATACTTGGAAGGAATTTGTCTGTAGATTTTACCTCGTAAATCTTTAAATTGTTCCTAGGATTTATCAAAATTCTGACTTTGTTCAAAATTATTTCATCATTTATTCTAAATTGGAGTGAGTAATTAGCCTAAATAAAATCCACTTATTTATGTTCAGGAAATATAAAATTTACCAGAAATAAATATGAAAATAGTCTTCCATTTTTGAATTGAAACAACAATTTATTACCTCTGCTCATTTCAAATTAACTTGAGAGAAATCTGTATTGTTATAGTGACTGTTTAATAATGCCGTTAGTAAATAAATATGATGTGTTTTGCAGCATCAGATAATAAACTAAAGATTAGAATGAGATTAAGCCACTAATTTGTGGAAGAATATCAACACAGATTTGAATGTGTGTCAAGTGCATACTCAATTAAATTTTTTCAATACATTATTTGAAATAGACAGAGTAGAGATATCGCTGCAATAGATTTTGATTTAAAAATGGGAAGAAAGAATTAGATATTTTCTTATGAGAGATAAATATTTCCTTGAACATGTATATGATATGAGAATGGTTGATTGCTTCTTTTATTTTTGATTTGCAGAACTATAAAAAATAAATTAACCACATAAAACAAACAAACTAAATTAATTCTACTCCTATTCTAACCATATACATGAAGATGACTAGGTATAGTCATATTTTCAATGTAACCATTTTCTTATTTTAATTCCTGCATGTATGTACAATTCAAATGTTAGTAATAAAAATACAAATCTAACTAAACTGAGGAAAATAAGTCTGAAATCAAAATGTACAATTATTGTTAGCAACTTAATTAAAATTTCTTTCTCTTGAAATTTCCTTTCCAATTGAATACCAATTGGATCATAGAAATCTGAATGGATTTCTATTAAGAATTGGGAAATATTCAAAAGAAGAGATAACATGCTAGATTGTGAAGATGAGCTTTTAAATTCAGAGGCCTGGAAAAAATTGTTAGTGTTATGTACAAATGTTAAATTATTGACAATCTTCCATGAAAGAAAAGTTTCCAAATATTTTTCAAATGAATTAATGAAAAATGAATGGAAATGTTTCAAATGAATTGGAAAATGATTAATTAAATTGGATTGCTGGCAGATTTCTAAAAATGCATTCTCTTGTTGATATCGTTTTTGAGAAGATAGAAGCTTTTGATAAAATATTAGCATTGATTGAAATTGAAATTGAAATAACTTTTGATACTTTTGACTATAATATAAAACTTCAATTTTCCAACAGGGCAATGCATCAATTGAATGTTTGACAATAAAGTGCTTAATATGCCAGCGTAAAGTGTCAAAAATCTGAAAAATAAGATTAGAAGTAAAATATGATTTTAAACAAAAGAAGTGAGGTAACAAAAATAAAATGAAATCACTATTTTTACAACTAATGTTACAGCACAATTGGGATCGTTTTGAAATTATTTTTTTCACAAAGATTAGCCAGAATTATGGAATTTGAGTAATTTTGAATTCCAACTTGTGAATTAGAAAATGAATTATGATTATGAGTAGGAATGAGAGCTTGATCATGATATGAATCATAAATTGGAATGTTTTCTTGAATGGTGAAATCATGAAGATAATTTGCTACTCTAAAATGAGGATAGGTTGGAATAATTTCTAAGTTGAAATGTCCCTCATTCTCAGATGTTATCTGAATTTTATCATGAGGATTCTCTTTAGAAGAATAGAAATCAACATCCTCGATGTCAGAGTAATTATCATAAATGAATTTACAAGATTCTTTAGAATTCCCTTCAATCTCATCCAATATACCAAAACAAGGAGGAACAAGGATTTCATGTTCACTAATGGCACAATAATGATCAATTATTATTTCTCTATCTTGATAAAAACTTATTGGTAATTCATTTAGATCAGCCTCTGTATTTTCTGAAATATCATTAATACCAAGAGGGGAAAAATTACCATTACTAAAAATATCAAGATAAAAGGAAAAATGTGAATCTGAAATAATGCAATTAAAAATCTCTCGGTTTGAGAACTCTCGTACATGATACTAATTGTAAATTTCAGATTCTAAATCATTCCTTTGTGTGCTCATGCTTTCTTCAAGAAGGTTGCGTTGCTACTCTCATTTCAGCATTCGCTCATCATGGAAAGATTTAGAAATTTGTACAGTAGTTTGCATGTTATTATTTATTTTGATTGCTGCTTGTACTTGATGATTTGCAATCTGATTTTCTGAATTCACTGTAGAGTAGCTTTCAGATTTCAAGGCGGCTCTTTCTTCAAAATTGTTGTTGTTGTCTTCTTGCATTTGAATAGAAATGTTTTCTAAGTTTTGTGAAACCACTTCATCACAATTTATTTGCACATCCATATTGGAATTCTCATTTATATTAGAAGGGGATGGAACAAAGCTTGAACTAATTTCATATGAATTGGGAATGAGAGGAAGAGAACAAATATGTTCAAACCAATTTAGTGATTCTTCTTATGTAGGTTTATCTTCAACTTTAAATCTTAAACAATTCAAATGAAATCGAATATTAAAATATTTAACGGACTCATTTTCAAATCTTCGTAAATATTCAATTTCATCACATACCTGTTTATAATCGTAGCCGCCAAATTTAAAAATGAAAATTGTAAGAAATTGATCCCAGTTGTGAATTGAAGCAACTGGAAGAGTTCTACACCAGTTTTTGGCTTTTGCCACAAATGTGAGAGTAAAAATTCTGCATAAAATGCCTTCATTAATTCCTTGAAAATCATAATTTGAAACATTTTGAATAAATTGAAAGACATGATTAAAAGCAGAAGAATTTCTCTTACCATTGAACTTTACTTGAGACAAGAGTCTTACCACTTTGTGTGGAGTATTGGAAGATGCACGTCCATGGATACAACTCCAAATTGGAAGTTTAAGAGGAGTCATCGTGATTAAATAAAATGTTAAAATTGAAAAGACTCCAATAGACAAAAAATCTCAGGCCCTCCTTTTAGTGCCAAAATTGTTGTTGCATCAAAAATCGCTGCAACAACAATGGGGGATAACCACCTGGTCCGGACCTTAAAGCAACTCCTTTTCCGATTGGTGTGGTGGCTCTGACTGGTTTAACTAGGTCCAATTACCTTCTCCCTATCGCTATTGGTTTATGATGTATCTTTAACTACCAATAGATAGGGATATCAAATCACTTCTTCTTGCTGACCAGGAAAGAGAATGACCCTTACGCTGATTTGGGTTCAGCCAAGCCATAACTAAAGTTTTTCCTCTTCGAGAAGAGGACTTAAAAGAATATAGAAATTACTCTAAATGCAAACTTATTCTATAATGCAAGCAAAAGAAACTAATCTAAATCCTATTTTAATTAGGCAGATATAGATCTAATCCAACTAAAAGCAAGATAATTAAAATATTGGAATTTAAACATGTCTTGCTTATAATAAATATCAAGTTAATGAAATAGTTCAATTCACTGATATTATGGATATCAAAACAAATTCTATTGAGACCTTTTAACTGAAATAATAAACCAACAACATTCCAGGAAGTAGTTCAAAAAAATGATATTGATTATCAAATCAATAAATCCAATAATTAAACAATAATATGCAGAAATAGTTCATAACACATTACTATTTAATAAATCAGTTTTATAGGATAGATTTCTGAGCAAGTAGTTACTCAGAAATTAGAATTTAATCCATAAGAACAGAGATACATAATAACAGCATTGAGACAAATTACCCATATTGACAAAAATGCACAAACATGAATAAAATGAGATATTCCTGTTATCATAAAAATGAAACTGATGTTTGAAACAATAGTATTAGAAATACCAATTTATTGCATCCATTTCTCTGACATCGGTTTCCAACAGTCCTTTACATTGCTTGAACTTCTGCTTTCAAAACTAGAGCCACAATAGTGCAAACTATGCCTTTCATACATAATTCAAGATACAAAGGAAAAATCCTCAATAATCCTCAGATCTGAGATTTTCTCTCCTCCCTCCTACAACTCTAAATTCCTATTACAGTAGTGATTTTAGAAGTCTAAAATTGCAGAGAAGAGCAGCCTCTTATTACCTTCTGCAATCTATTACTTATACTATTTGCAAAGGAATTCTTGAGAGAAACGTTGGTTAAAGGTAAATCTGTCAAATCCAATTTTATTTGCTCAAAATTCCAATATTTAATTGCTGGAGCATTCTTATTGATTGAGATTTTTTTCTCCATATCTCTTCTACTGTTTTCCCACAAGAAAAAATCAAAATAAATTAAGATGCAATTTTAAAATCAAAATATCATTTCTGGCATTAAAACAAATCCAATCAAATTCTATTTAAATAAATAATTGAAAATAAAATATAAGCTCTTTATTAATGCCTGGGATGGTTTGATTGGCCAAAGATATTATTGATGAGCGAATCTACAATTAGAATAAGCTTTGGACAAATGAAAATGCAGAAAATTAATTTTGTTTTAGAAATTAGGAGCTTGATCTTCTACTTGATTTTCAACCCAATTAATGACCAAATCTGTTAGTGTAACCTCCTCAGAAATATACTCCTTGATTTTATCTTTCCAATGAGCTGTCCTGGGCCTCATTTGGCCAAGTAAAACTCAATCTATGGGCCTCCAAAGTTGGTGAGTCAAATCTGGCACAATTCTGGAATTTCTGTTGCTAGGCTAAATATCAGAATTTTAATTAAAAATTAAATCCTAAATTAGAATTCTAATTATCTCTAATTTAATTATTAATCATAAATTAAACTAATTATTAATCTAGCTAACTGATATTTAATTAACTATTTATAAACAAATTTAATCTAATCAATAACTAATTAATATTAATCTACATGATATTTAAATTTAAATTAATTAAATATTATATATTAATTAATTTAAAATATTAAATCACTATTTTAATATATTATATATCATAACTAAATTACCACTCCACTCTACTTCACTCATACGTATGAGTGAGTTCAAAAACCTTAAACCAAAATCGTATTCGTTATAAGACTTTGATTGCCCCTTTGACTTATGCTTATCGGCAAATCGGATCGGGAGAATGAGGGCTATTGGGGTTTTCAAACTTGTGTAAAGTGAAAAACCCCTGATGCGATGCATGCACTTTTTTATGATCAGGATCTGGAGGATTGAGTCCATCGGGGTTTTTAGAAATGTGTCACTTGAAAACTCTTGATGCAATCAAAGCCTCCGATGCAATCGAAAATTTTTATTATATTGATATTTTATGTATTGAATTTTATTTTAATTAAATTAATTATTAATTAATTTAATTAATTTAAAATTTAACATTAAATATCAACTTTATTTTGGTTTTATTTTATGAATTTTAGTTTCTAAACTACAGCCACTTGGAAAATAAATAAAAAGAATAAAAATAAACTATAGTTACTTGGATATTATGGGTTTTTAAGATTAGTAATTGATTTGGAAATTGAAGTAAATTTCTTAAATCTCGATGCTTAATAATTTGGCTGCTTAAGTAAAAATGGAAAAATGTTAGTAAAACTCACTAGGGGTTACTATTTAAAATGAATGCATTATTGAACTAATTTATTTACAAAATGCAATATTGTACATTTTATGCATTTTTAACCCAGACTACATAAATGATCAAACTTTCAAAGGAGTGCCATTTTCAAACCAATTGACCAAATGAGGCGAAACAAGCGTCAATGGGAAGCTTATAAAAAATCGATCTTAACAAAGCAATCAAAACAAGAATCCAAAGAAAATGAAAAATTAACAAAAGCGTAGGGTAATCAACTAAATGAAAATACAAAAAGGTGTTTAGCCAAAAATTTCATAGAAAGGGTCCCCATTATTTGAGTTGAGCAAGTCAAAAATGGGGGGGGGGTTGTGTTTTTACCACAACACTCCCCAAGATCTAAAAGATTGAAGTGGATCTTGGGGGGAAGGCCCCCAAGATTTGAAAAATTGAAATGCTAGAAGAAAATAGGAGAATACGCAATAACAAAACCACAAAGAAACTTTTTATTAAAACAGATAATAATTGTAAAGGCTACATTGTGGTGGATATTCTCCCCTTTTAAAAAATGCGACCTGTTGCTTATAGCCATTTTCAATGACAATACCAAAGGTAAATTCCATGGGTGGGTCAATACCATGGGTGGATGTCACTTACAATACCATGGGTAAATTTAATCAGTCAATAAATACCATGGGAGGATGAATACCAAGGGTCGATGCCACTTACAATACCATGGGAAAGTGCCATGGGTGAATGAAAACCAAGGGTGGATCCCACTTACAATATCATAGGTAAATTCCATGGGTGGATAAATACCATGGATAGATGAATACCATGGGTGGATGCCACTTACAATATCATGGGTACATTCGTGCGTGAATGAATACTATTGGTGGATGAATACCGTGGGTGGATGCCATTTTCCATTTAGATCAACATTACCACTATGTCATCCAAATTATATATAATGTCCTACATGATGCACTTGATCTCTTCGTTGCCTACAAAGACTTTGTAATTATCAACTTTCTTATTACAAATAGCCATGCTAATTACTATCTTCATTTGGTGTTGGTGATTGATTGAGTGAAGGAAATGGAGTCATCTCTTTCAAAATTTTCTTGGACTCGGTACCCATTTGAGGCTTCCTCCACTTATCTCAGAGTTTGAGAAGTATTAGTGGTCTCCAAATTCCTTCACTTCCAACATTACAATTTATTTTATGACCTCCACGGGAGAAGCCTCAAAAACATTTGCCACAAATTCCCGACCAAGCAATTGCCTATTCTTACAGGAGGATGCCCCTGTCGCTCCACCCTATTGATAGGAAGTCATTGGCACAGTGCGAGGTAAAACCTGAAAACAAAAGAATTGAACATGACCACTAATGAATGAGAATAGACCCCAATAATATCATAGTGATAGTGTAGTTATAGCCAAACGCAGAAACAAAAATTGACTATAATGCAAGGGGGGAAGTGAGAGACTAGAGGAGAGCTAAGAAAGCCTATGAAACACTCATTGGTACGATTGTATTGATAGAGTGACTGAATAAAAAGATAAGAGTTAGGAGTGACAAGCCCTGCATTGAAAATCAAATCAAGAATGTACCTTGATACCAAACCCCATAGATAAGAACTATTAGTTAAAGGATACTCCAATTGGGTTTGAGGCAGTTATTTATTACTACAACTATGCTTGTTTGATTTTTGCATATTTTTTTTCATTATCAAGGTATCAAGCATATTTTTCACGATTGTATATTTTTATTTTGTATTAGAGAATGATCATGATCTTAGTTTTTGAAGGAATGAAATCAAAGGAAGAAAAGGAAATCAAATACACAAAGAGAAATATAGTAGAGAGCATTGTAATATAGTCAAAAGCACAAATTTTATTCATAAATAAATTAACAGAATATTGTAGAATAGAAATTGGCCTAAATAGTTCTATCTCTAAAGAGAGATACGATGAATACGCATATTCACAAAAGCTATTACAAGAGGTTAAAAGAATGACTATAACATACCCAACCCCTATAAGTAATATTATAGGAATGGGGTAAACAAAAACGAAAATTGTTTTATTTTCACTGAACTTCATGACCAAAGCCCTGAACCTTGTGTGATTAGATACATGTTTACCTGATATATACATACATCTATATATAATATATATATATATATATATATATATATATATATATATATGGGAATAGTTAGGGGTGAAATTTCACTAATTAGCTAATTTTTAGATATTTTTTGAAAAAAAAATATTAGCCAATTTGGTGAAAAAATCACCCGTCTTTTACATATATATGATTAAAGGGATGATATTCGCCAAAATTTTACCAATATTAATAATAAATTACATGTTATTTATTATATATTTTCCTATATTCTATATGTTTTATATTTCAAACTAGAATAGTCACCTATAAAACTATACATAGGCATAATATTTAAATCCTTAAAAAAATCCTTGATATATATATGTGTGTGTGTGTGTGTGTTTATAAATATATTTGTGGAGTCACTGAAATCATGGCCATCGCTCAATCCACTCCATCACCTTAGCTCTATTCATGCCTCTTGGGTGGGTTTAATGGACACATCACCTTGCTTACCATTTCCCATTGATTCCCTAAGGGCTCCCCTTATTAACTGTCAAGACTTCCTTGCTAATCTTACATTTTTAGTGGGACAAGATTGTCTCCTCCCCATTGGTTTGTTGGTTGTTGACTTCCATTGCAACCTACCCATGTCACCTCAATCTTCTTATACTGATGCATTCTTTTACTACACCTCTCAATACATCTGAGGTCATACCATCGAGATGACTCGTCAGGTGGGACCATCTCCCCACTAATCAGAGTGCATGCTTCTTCGACAAGGCCAGCGTACATAATCCCTTTGTATTCCTATTGGCGCACCCATCCTAACCACCCTTGTTCCCTCCAGGGTTAGACCTTTGGGCTTGTGTGGACAGGTGGGTCTCACCTTCGCACATCCTTACCTTTGCTTAGCCCATGTGGCTATGATGCTATGTCATCCTGCCACTTTGTGACAACTCCTCTATGTAATTCTAGCTCCCTGTTGGTGCACCATAATAGCATTGCCAAGACATCTAGTGCCAACTCATCCAACTATTTCCATTAGGCATACTCACAATTTTTCTTGGGTAAAACTTTCGGCTTAGCCAAGAAGGTGGCCTACTTCTCCACCAATCTTGTTGTTCCTAAGCTACGTGGAGGCCACCGTGTCCTAGCCTCATGTCATCTCGTGCTACGCTACAACCTTCCCTTCTTAACTTATGGGATTTTCCGTCTAAGGGGTGTGTTGTTTTAGGGCACCTGTCCCAACTAATGGTAACACTCCTTGCAACCGAGCTAGGATCCCAATCATCCCAGTTCTTGGTAATCCCTATTGATTTTCTCACTTCCAAGATGCAACCTTTGGGTTATGTCACTCCTCCTAAGGCCAATCACATTAAAGAAAAAGTGGGCATGCCAATATGATGTTGCCACATCCAGTGTTTCAAAAATCCTCTTAGGGATGAGGTTTAGCCCTGTGAGGCTATAAGTTGAATGCTTCACCAGTACAACTCACCTTGCTCACTACCATGTACATGGCTTCCTTTGCAACTCTATCATGATGGTTCAACAACTAATTGGATTGGAGCCAACACTTCACTGAGAATTCCATGGTTATCAAAGAACTACAAGTTCTAATATCCTCTTGAGATTTTTTTAGCACCATAACAATGAGTTCCTAGCCCATTATCTTTTCCCACATAGGAATAGGGAGTTCCAATCATGTTGGTGTAGGAATTCCTACAACCTCACTCTGTTAAGGTTTGGGAGTGAACTCTAGAAGGGCCTTCGCCTTTCATCGCACACACCAAAGGCTTCATCCTCCAACACAAGCCGACAATCTACTCTATGGCAGGACTCTCGAATCTTGAGGACATTTGGATTTTGCAGGGACATAGGTTACTATATCTTGGGTGTGGAGTATTGTCAGCAGTGCCAATGAGGCAAAGATACTCGTTGTTGAGAATGCAAGGCTGACACCACCTTTGTAGTTGAGCCATGGGTTTTTATTGTTGATAGGGATGATCCTTGGCATTATCACAATGGTAGGTAAATGGAAAAGGATTATCACAAATCCTCTCACCAAGCATCACCCTTGTAATCCTCATTCGTTAATAGTATGGATTCTTTGATAATTACTTGCAAGATCTTGATCAAGACCTTATGGACCCCATTGTAATGCGTTCAAGGCTTGATGTGTATGTCCTTCCTTACCTCATATGGATGTTATATTCATATATTCATGCACATCTCTTTTCAACCAATCATGATCATGGTTCAACATAGTGTATTCTTACAATATTTGTCACAATATTACAATCAAAAGAGAAAAATGAAATATTGAGCCTTAACTGGAAATACCATGTTCATTTCAAGCAACACACATGCACAATGCACAATTAATACACTATATCAATTTCAACAATGCAAACATGTATTCATTAGTGTTACAAATATTGGAAATACTTACCTTGTGATAATGGGGCAACTTAGTATGGGACTAGGACTATCCTTCCAAGCTAAGACAACTACAACCACACATACTTGTAATTGTCACCCCTAAGCCAAATTCGAGAGACTGAGGGGGCTTGTTTAAGGGATCCAACGACCACTGTCAACTAAAATAGGGAATCCAAAGGACATCCTTCCTCTACCCACCATCTTTTCTATCAATCAATAAAAGCCCAACAAATCTAAAGGCCAAGTGCCTCGACCCAATAAATAACAAGGGAATCTAGAGAATAATCTCCACCCTTTTTTAAAACTCAGGGAATCTAGAGAAAATCTCTCCATCGTTAAAAAAAATAGTGGTTAAACCCACTCAAGGGAATCCAAAACCCACTATAAGAGCAAGGGGATTTCAAAGGCTCTACCTCCAAGAATCCAAGGACACAATCCTCCACCAACACAACTAAGGGAATCTAGAGAAAACCATATCCACCATCTGGAATTACATGGACTCCAGAGGCATTTCTCCTCACCAAGGAGAGACCATATGTCCACTGACTTTCAAACCAAAATTAGTTCATGGTATTCACTTGTCTTCTCTTCTGCTCTCTATTTCTTGTTGTTTGAACTAGTGCCCTTTATAATTGTTTCTCCTCTTCCATTTTAATCCCCTCTCTTTCTTGCTTTCTTGTTGGATGTGGAGCATGATTGTTTAGAGGTCTTTGTTTCAATCGGATGTATACCCGAGGAAGTTTGTATACCCCTCCACGCAGGGGGGGGGGGGGGGTGTAGGGGGGCCAATCCCCCCGGCTGGGGGGTCCAGGGGCCAGCAGTTCCCTGGCGGGGGTTCCTGGGAAACACCCCCAAAGCTAAAAACAGATGTAAAATTGCCTTGTAAAAGTATAGTAATTTCTAGTCAATCTGGGTCGTTCATTAGGCGGATGATCTGACGGTAGAACTTATGTTTAGTTTAGGGTTTTTTTCCCTAGAAGGCAACCCCTCTCTTCATATGAGGGCATTTTATTGAGGCTATGTAATAGATGTGTATTCTCCGAGCGAGAAGGAGAGAGGTGAGACTGTGAGAGAAAATAGAGGATATTATAGTGGATCTGTTGTAGGTTGTGTCTCTTCATTTTGTTGGATAATAGAAAGGAAGGACTGGATGTTTGGGTTGGACGTAGCCCAAACTGGGTGAACCACATATATCTGTGTCTCTCCTATTTTATGTGTTTTCCGTGTTTATATTTATGCAATATTTTATGTGTTCCATTGCTCCGTAATATATAATTTTCTAACATTTATTTCCATTTCCTACACCTACCTTGACTCCTCCTATGGTTCTCATTCATTGTTTGTCCTCTTTTCCTTATTATTGTTTCCTAGCAACATGGGCATGTGTACTTCCTTTGCATCCAATAATTAATTCATGACCGGTTCATTTTAAATTCACCAACCAATATTTAATGGTCTTCTGAATTCGGTTAATATAATTGCACAAGAAACCCCTAGGCATATGAGGCAAGCAACCTCCTCCCCCCACTTTGGAATCCATGTCCCTTGACTCAGTCTCATTTTTAAATATTTTTATTTTCATTTTTATGAAATATTTATATTTTTATTTACATGGGAGGTGATGATTGGGGCTATCACAAACCCCTCCCCCTTGAGGGAACACTATCTCTGGTGTTCTTTCTTCCCATTTGTGTCACCAAAATTAAGAAATAACACATACAATTTCCTAGATATTTATACACACAACTCTACATAGTATTTACAACCATATGCACATATTCCTTAACCATCAAACAAAAAAGGATAATTAGTTTTCATGGCATTGACCATTTCCCAAGTTGCCTCCTCTAGACGAAAGTGCTTCCACTACAATTAGACTTTCTCTATGACTTGATTCCATAGCATGGAACTCCTCCGGTATAGAATGCACAACGACTTTTTCTAGAACAATCCCACTATTTCCACTCATAGAATATACAAATCAATCACATGATTAGAATCCTACACTTACCTTTCAAGTAAAGAAACATGGAAAACATCATGAACTCTAGCTTATGGGGATAAAGCTAGCCTATAGGTCACTGGCCAATTCCTCTCAACGATCTCAAAAGTCCTACAATACTGTAGTTCCAACTTGGAACATGACACCATATTTAGGGAACTCTTCTTGGGTTTGAGTCTTAGATAAACATGTTCCCCAACTTGGAACTCCTTGTGCATCCTATGCTGATATTGATAGATCTTTTGCCTATCCTGTGCCACTTTCAAATTCTTTTTTATGAGTTTAACTTGTTCAATTTCCTTGAGCACATCATGCCCCAAAAGGGCCATGTTCACTGGGTCACTCTAGCTAACATGAGTGTTGCAACTCTTAGCATACAATGCCTCAAATGGAATCTTTATGGATTGTTGGTATCAATTATTGTATGCAAATTCCACAAGTGGAAGATATTCTTCCCACTTCATGGGTTGGTGCATCACATATATCCTTAACATGTCATCAAGGATTATGTTAGTCCTCTCTATTTTCCCATCTCGATGTGGATGGTATGCTATGCTAAATTGAAATTTTATCCCTAAACCTACGAACAGTTGTTTCCAAAACTCGGAAGTGAACCTAGCATCTCGGTCTGACACAATTTTCATGGGGATATTGTGTATCCTCACAAACTCTATGAATATTTGTGCCATATCACTAGCAGAGTTAGTGGACTTGACTTCCAAAAACTGAGCTACCTTACTCAGCTTATCAATCACTACCATGATTGCATCATGCTTCTTAGAAGTTCTAGGCAATCCTTTAATGAAATCCATAGATATCACCTCCCATTTCCATTTTGGCATGAGAATGGGTTGTAATAAACCTACTAGATGCTTGCATTCAACCTTCACTTCCTAGAATTATATGCACTTTTCCAAAAGATCAACAACTTCTTTCTCCAGGTTTGGCAAAAATAGAAATTTTTAATGGTTGTAAGGGTCTTTTGATACCCTGGATGGCCTGAATAAGGCTTGAAATGAAACTCCTTCATTATGAGTCTCTTTAAGTAATAACTAATGGTACATAAATTCAGTTTTTGAACATGATTAGGCCATCATCAGTGAGGTGATTTTTCTCTTCCTCACCACCTCGTGACAACATTTCTCTTATTTACTGATATTTTTCATCATGCATTCCTACATATTTGACTCTTTCTACAAGATATGTTTTACAAGAACTTGTAGTTTTCAAGTGATTCACTTCAATTATTTTGCTAAGGGCATCACAAACCCTATTTTCTTTTCCTTTCAGGTAATTGATTTCAAAGTCAATCTCACTGAGTATGGCCAACCATATAGCTTTCCTTTTGTTTAGCTTGGGTTGCTCAAACAAATACATGAGCCCACTATGGTTTGTCATAAGAGTAAATTTTTTGTCAAGGAGGTAATTCCTCCACATTTTCAAAGCATGAATGATGGCAGCTAACTCTAAGTCACTAGTTACATAATTCACCTCATGTTCATTTAATTTATTGGACTCATAAAACACTTCCTACCTTGCATGTATTAAGAATTGACTGAGTCCTTCCTTGTAGGCATATTCTAACAGCCCTTGTTAAAAATCCATGTAATAAAGTTAAGAAAAGTAGAATAATACCAAGTTCATGGGACATGTATTCCAAGCTAAATGTTGGGCCAAAACATAGTGATGGGAACCAAGTGTGATTAATAAATGGCTGTGGAAATTAGGAAAGGAAATAGCAAAGGAAAGAGGAATTAATTGGCATTTATTTATCAAAATAATGGAAAATAGGATAAAATGAAGTAAAAAGGTCACATAATTTGATATGGGGAAAACCGAAGGAAAAATAGAGGAAAATGAAGAAAACAGAGGCCACAATGATAAAAAGGCTCCCGAGGATTAGTTTGCAGCTTTTTTCAGTTCACTCTTGTATACTCTCCTTCTATTATCTCTCGCACATACTCTTGCACACTTAGAGTTTTCTTGGATCACTCTTGGAGGATTGTGGCATACCTTGGATTTGGAGAAACAAGGCAAAGGAGAAGTAGGATAGTTTAAAGGGATAGTGGGATCAACAACTAAAACAGGTTTGCTTTGCAGGTACTGAGTTGCATGCATTATTTCCTTGCTAGGTTTGGCATGCATGGCATATGCATGTGGTTATTCAGTTTTGATATGTTATTTGCATGGAGGATTTCCTGGATTGACAGTGGTTTTGCCTAGCATTTCCATTTCCTGGATAGCCATGGTGTTGTAGTTTTTTCCATTTTTTTTTTATTGGTGCTCATGTTCCTTATGGCTGTGGGTTGCATTACTAGTTCCTAGAGCCTTGGTTCTACAAATGCTCTGGAATCCCTAGAACATCTTGGGTTGGGTTACTGGTCCTCAAAGCCTTGGTTGGAAAAATCCTCTTGAGCCCTTGGTGGGTTGAGCTACTAGTCCTGAAGCGTGGTTGGACAAATTCTTTGGAGCCCTACGAAAATTGTGGATTGAGTTACTAGTCTTGTAGTTGGATTGGAACACATGCTCTAGAGCCCTAGAAAACTTGGGTAGAGATAGATCTTGTGATGGTTATTGATGTATGACTGTGAGGTGGAATCACTGGTGGAGGGTTGAGGTGGTTTTTCCTCTAGAAGCCATGGTTTTATATTGGTTGGGTTATTCCATGAGATCCTACATTCATGGTTGGAATATGTGATGAGCCTCATCATTGGGTAATTATATGGGCCTTAATTCACCTCCTAGCTTAGTCAAACCAACTATCCTCACAACTTATTACATACTTTTGATTATGTTTTGTTTTTGAGATGAGTTAGAGTTGGATATCTTGCTTTGTGGTCTAATGTGCATTTAATGCAGGATTAAAGGATAAAAGCAAGGAACTTTAGAAAAGACCTTGGTCAAAACTCAAATGGGACAAGGGAGAGGAATTATAGGAGGTAAATCCTCCTCATTTACTACCCCTCCATTCGAATATTCCTCCTTAAGCTCAGAGTGCAAATAGTGAAATCATGAGGACTAGAAGGCAACCGAGCAAGTGAAAGAAAAAGCACCGGTTTACCTTGAGTTTGGCAGCTGAGCCTCCCTAATTTTAAGGAAGTCATTGGAGACTTTAGATGTATAAGTAGAGAGGCCTAGGACCTCAGTAGGATTCAGATTTTTTATTGTAAAACTCTACTCTATTTTCGAGCTGCAAGACTTGTGAACATTTTTCATGTAATCCATGGTTTTGATAATAAGAATGAGTTTTGTTTTGAGCCAGCACTGAGCTAACTCAGAGGGCTGAAGCTCTTGGGTTAGGGCCTAACACTAGTATATAAAGCTCCTCTTTATTGTACATATATGCTAGCATAGATTCATGTTTTAATTGTTCATTTGCTTAAGTAGTTGCATTTCCATTACAACAGTGTAGAGTAGATTGGTTTTATTTTAGTTTTTTTCCATTTTTGCCTTCTTTCAAATAACATGTTAGCAAGGAGAAAAATATCACCGTAAGGTTGTCAGCAGGTGTCTCAGCCTCACCTATCTGGGACCATGACTTGAGGAAGAGACCCTTCAGCAACCCAAAAAACACAGATTTCTAGTTCTTGCGTGAGCTTTGGAGTTTGTTATCTTGATTTAGTACATGGTTCATTGCATTGTCATCTTTTTCCATCACTCTCTTTCTGCAATAAGATCTCACTCATGTTCTCATTCCCTTGAGCACTTTCTTCATGCATAATATGGGAAATTGATTCATTCTTTTCTAGTTTATGAGAATGTATCTTGCTGCATAATTCTTGGAAAACACATGTTTTATGCATTGTAAGTACTTCAGGAGGAGGTCTAGACATCATCACCAACATCCATCTTCCACCTCAACCATCTCTTGTTCCACCATCACCCTCACTAATTTTTTTTTCCTTTTTTTTATTGAAATTCCCTAGATACATTGAGTGAATCTAGCCATCTCTTCTCTTGGATATTGACTCATGAGTGTTCCTAGACCTTCTAACACCCTATCCCACTCATCACACACCTTTTCCAAGCTTCCCAACACCTCAAACACCTCACAATTAGCTCTCGGCTGTATCCTGTAAGTTTCATGTGATTCCTACAGGATCATGTTGTAGGTTTCTAGTACATCTTGTAGGTTTTCCTGAAACGGCTTGTTTTGAGGCCGAATTGATGGGGAACTTCTAGGAAGTCACAAAAATCCTCCTAAGACCCTTCCACACCATCCAACCATGCCCTAAACCTTTTATCCATCCTCAACCACCTTCCATCCACCTGCCACATCCACAAGAACAATTAAATTGCATGCTTGATTTTACCTAAGAAAACCAAAAAAGTGAAAATAGATTTAGTTTAGTTTTCTTACTCACACATTAGTATGGTTTGATGCTCTTTACTTCTGTAACTTAGATAGCAGCATTAGGTTAGTGTTTATTTAGCAATTCTCTTTAGCATAGTTGTTTACATCGTTAATTAGGATATGGTGTGATTTAGCATTACATGTTGTTGTTTTCCTCATTACTGTAGTAGAGCAGCTCTCTTAGAATAATTTTGCTCTTCTTCCATCAAAGAATCAAGCTTCTTCTAACTATAGAAGTCTGGCTTGGAACCCTTGGGGTCTCTCACCAGATGAACAATGACAACAGGCAAGACCTTCACTTTTACTTGTGCATATAGCATTGTCACCTTCAAGTTTGTGTGAACCCCGGGTTGAGAAGTAAATTTGGTAGCCCAGGAGTTGTAGCATCCTTGTTGCAATACTAGCACTCATCACTTTTTGGCGCCGTTGTCGGGAAGGTGTCTAAGTAGAATGTGATTACTACTTTCTTTTCTTCTATTTTCTAGTCTCCAATTTTCTTCCATTAGTTTATTTCTACAAAAGTAATCTAGTAGATTCCTTTCTTTCAGTTGTCATTATCTACTTTCCTTTCCATTCTGCAAGTAGAATTTCAATTCAGTAAGGTTTTTTTTTTTTGTCAGTAGTTTTCATTCAATTAGCAATTTCATTTCTGCAAAGTACTTTCGAGCTTAAAAAAAAATCTTATAAAATCCAACCCAAAAACATTTCCTTTCATGCCTTGTAGGAATAGGGAAAATTTAGGGAAATTCTTGCCAAATACCCCCACTACATCCAACAGCCAACCTTCTCACTTCTTCGGTGGCTGTGAACTGGAGGAACCTTTAGGTGAGAAACCTGACATATTTAAAGAACCTACAGGGGAAGAAGAAGAAGAGAAACCCATTCCTACTGAACCAATGGATAAAAATTGAAATGATAGAGGGAATACATAGAGAGTTGAGGGTGCCTTCCCCATCAGGGAAACCAATGGGGACACCAAGATGAAGAATATAAGCCCCTCTACCCTACGTCATTTCCATGGCCTGACCACAGAGGACCCCGACCCTTTCATATTTGTGTTTTCTATTATATGTTGAGTCTATGACTATACATATGATGAGAAAAAGTTAAAATTGTTTCCATCTACCCTCAAGGATGCAGCATTGCACTGGTTCGTGGGTTTACCTAGAGATAGCATCACAACTTGGACTCAAATGGAGCAGGATTTTAACAACAAATATTGGGACTACAGTAGGTCAAAGGATACTAAAGAATAAATTTTCAGGATGTCCATGGGTCAGGATGAATCCTTAGAAGACTACAAAGAAAGATTCCAACTCAGTTACAAAAGAGCCAGCGCACACTTGACCCCGAGTCACTAGAGCTGGTCCTACTCAGAGGAGTAAGGGAAGATCTTGTGGATACCTTACATTTATTAGCAGGAGGAGATATCTACCAATTACCCTATGAGGATATCAAGACTTTCTTTAGAAACATTTCTAGGGCAGCCATGAAAAAGGGTAGGAGTAGTCAACCTATGTCCAGTACATCATCTTCCAACTCATCCATCAAGGGTGAAATTGGAAATATGCTAGAAGATTTCAAAAGTGATATGTTGCAAACCCTTGCCTTGTAATTGGACACCATGAATATCAAAAGGAAGGAAGAGGAAGTAGAGAGAGCCTTGGCCATCTTTTGTCCTAGATGCACCAGGAGGAATCCTAGGAATGATTGTCCATTGAATTGTATTGAAATTTGCTCGGTCTGTGAAGAACACCACTCCACAGACAAGTTCCCTTCTTTACCTGAACTCAAAGTTGTATATCAAGGAGTTGATGGGGTCACTGAGTAGCTTTGCTACATCAACCAAAGGAGACCTCCTAGGCCTAGACCAGACCAATAGGGTATGCAAGGGTCATCCCATGCATATGAAAACACTAACCAAACCACAGCTATACCTTCTTGGGGACCCCCTGCTCGTCCTTCCTGGTTTACAACCCCTCCTTGGTCCTATGCATCTCAGTATCATTCTTAGCCATCCAGCTAGTCATTTCAACCTTATGCTCTGCCATAACCTCAGTGGAGTCCACCACTGCAGGGGTGGAGGCCCCAACACAACAATGCTCCAGCTCTATTGCCTCCACCACCTACCCAACCACAACTCCTACACTCTGCTCCACCCAAGAAACCCCATATGCCTACCCAACCAAATCCAAAACCGAATAATTGGTAGGCTCAACAAGTATACAATGGAGAGACATCATACCCAGCTTATGTTGTAGAAATCTAGGAGATCAACCTAAGATATGGGAGAATTCTTCCGGATAACCAACCCCCCTCTCCACATATGGAGGTTGAGGAAGAAAGAGGGGAAAGCAACCTTAAACTAAATCCACCCTTTCCTCCAGCCCACCCCAGAAGAAACTGAACTTCTGGGAGAATTGAAAAATCTGTGTAAAGATCCCCCTTCTCCAGGCAATAAAATATGTCCCCATTTACAATAATTTGATTAAGGATAAGTTCTTCAAGCATCTATTAATAAGAAAAAGGGATGCCCCTACCATTAATGTCATTGGGAAACTATTCGACTTAATACTGGGGCAGGTAATATGTCTGAAATATTTGGACCTTGGGAGCCCTATAGTAGATGTGCACATCAATGGCACCATCGTCCCACACACTCTGATCAATATTGGGGCTTGCATTAATGTGATGACTAAGGACACCATGCTCAAGCTCAACCTCCAAGGGTCATTGAGGAAGACCACAATAGTTCTTTAACTTGTAAACCATTCCACAGTCACCCCTGAGGGAATTATGGAGGATGCAATGGTCTTCATTGACTCTTGGGAGTACCCTGCAGATTTTCTAGTTCTCCAGCCTAAGGATAAGCTTACTGGTTACCCTCTCATCCTTGGGAGGCCATGGTTGGCCATAGCCAATGCTTACATTAGCTGCAGAGCTAGGAATATGACCATCAAGAATGGGCATATGTCCAAACAGTTAGTCCTATACCCTCTTTCTCAACCTTCTCTAGAGCATGATTTACCTTTATGGTGGGAGGAGGAGGAAGAAGATGAGGTTTATTATGCCCAACGTTATGCTTTGGAAGCAACCATAGGAGGAGGACAACAAGATGATGATGACTTAATTGAACACCTACTCTAAAGTCCAACTCTTGGTTTGTTACCATTAGAAGAAGAAGTAAGGGAAACCCAAGACAATCATCCAATTAACTTATGCTTGGCCAATTCCAACCCACTCCATGTCAAAAGCATAGAATTTGGCCCAAAGAAAACCTTGAAAATCAATCCATCTCTTTCTTCTCTCAAAGAGGAAAAGCTATGCAACATGTTGAGAGAAAACCTAGAAGCTTTCACTTAGAGTTACAAGGAAATGAAGGGAGTACATGCCTTAGTGGGTACTCACCACATATACATCAAAGGAGGTTGCAAGCTGGTCCGACAACCACAAAGGAGGATGAATCCAAGTCTAAAATATATAGTCAAAGAAGAACTACAAAAACTGCTAGATTCAAGATTCATTTACCCTATCTCCGATAGTGAGTGGGTCTCTCCTTTAGTGCTAGTTCACAAGAAAAATGGTAAGTGGATAATTTGAGTCGATTACAGTGAGTTGAACAAAGCCACAAAGAAGGATCATTTTCCCCTACCCTTCATTGACCAAGTGCTAGATGGCTTGGCAAGGAAGAAGTTTTTTCTTTCCTAGATGGATTTAGTGGGTACAACCAAGTTCAAATCTACCCAAAATACCAAGATAAGACCACATTCACATGTCTTTGGGGTACGTTTTCCTACAGGATCCTTCCTCTTGGTCTATGCAATGCTCCTGCCACTTTCAAAAGAGCAGCCTTGAGTATTTTCGCCGAATTAGTACATGATGCAGTGGAAATTTATATGGATGATTTCACACCTTATGGTTGTGATTTCCAAAAATCCTTGACTAACATAGGCAAAGCATTGCATAAATGCATTGAAATGAACCTGTCTCTCAGTCCAGAAAAATGTGAATACTTAATGACTAAAGGGACCATGCTAGGTCATTCAATATATTAGCAAGGACTACAGGTGGACTCGAAGAAAATAGAAAAAATCCAAAGGGTCCCACCTCTGCAAAAGCAGAGAGATGTCAAGAGTTTCTTAGGTTTAGCTAGATACTACCGAAGGTTCATAAAAGAATTTAGCAAGTTGGCCTCTCCTTTATTTGGGTTGTTGGCCAAATATTCTGAGTTTATATGGTCAAAAAGTTGTCAAGAGGCCTTAGGCATTTTAAAGGGTAAGTAAACCATGACATTGATTCTCTGAGGCCCAAACTAGGCCCTCCCTTTTCATATTCATGCTGATGCCTCACACAAAGCCATAGGAGAAGCCTTAGGTCAAGTAGAGAAGAAATTTCCCTATGCCATCTATTTTATCTGTAAGAACCTGTCAAAGGTTGAGCTAAATTATACTGTGACCGAAAAGGAACTCTTAGATGTTGTGCATTCATTAAACAAATTTAGGCATTAAATTATAGGATATCAAACATTTGTGCATACTGACCATGATGTAATAAAATATTTAATGAACAAACCAGATGTGAATGCTATAATTATAAGATGGTTGCTTTTATTACAACAATTTGATCTAACCATTGTTGATAAGCCTAGTAAGGAAAATCTTGTTGCAGACTTTCTACCTAGGATGAATCTACCTGTAGGTGAAGAAGGGATGGTGGATGACTAGTTACCAGACGAGGACTTGTTTGCTATTTCAGTTCTCTCTCCATGGTTTGCTAATATAGCAAACTATTTGGTATCAGCACAGTTCCCACCAAACTTGCCCTCCAAAGAAAAGAGCAAGATAGTCAGGAAAAGCACCCCCTTCACCTAGATTGGGGGCAATATTTTCAAAGTTGGCCCAAATAAAATCTTGAGAAGGTGTGTAAGGGAAGAGGAAGTTTTTGACATCCTTTTGATCTATCATGATGGGCCTTGTGGAGGTCACTTTGCAGCAAAGAGGACATCATCAAAGTGTTACAAGCAGGTTATTATTGACCCACTCTTCATTTGAATGTGAAAAAGTACATTAGTCAGCGTGATTGGTGCCAAAGGATGGGAAAGCCTACTCCAAGAGATGAAATGCCCCTACAGCCTCAAGTGACTTTTGAGCCATTTGACAAGTGGGGCATGGACTTCATTGGGCTTATAAACCCTCCTTCAAAGAAAAAACAGTACATTATTGTGTGCACTGATTATTTGACCAAGTGGGTTGAAACCAAAGCAATTAAGGCAACAATAGAAGAGAAGGTAGCTGAGTTCCTAAGGGAGAATGTATTCTAGAAATTTGGGTACCCTAGAGAGATAGTCATAGACCAAGGTAGCCAGTTTACCTTGAACATGATTGAAGAATTGCTCAGCCATCATGAAATCAGTCATAGGACCTCCACTCCCTATCATCCACAACCTAATGGGCAAGTGGATGTGACCAACAGGACACTGGAAAGAATCTTAACCAAGGTAGTGAGTAGCAGTAGAAAGGATTGGGTAGAGAGACTATTTGAGGCCACCTGGGCCTATAATACAACATGGAAGACCACCACTGAATTTACACCCTATGCGCTGGTCTATGGAAAAAAGGCTTTGTTGTCCTTTTAGTTTGAATATAACACATTGAGGATGGCAGCCCAACTAGATTTGGATCTTAGTCATGCACAGAAAGAAAGATTGTTCCAATTGAATGGCTTGGATGAATTTAGAATGTAGGCCCTCCTACATACAGAGTTAATTCAACGTTAGAGGAAGATCTTGCATGATAACCATATTAAGGAGAAGAAATTTCAAGAGGGTGATTAGGTATTGTTATATGATTCTAGGTATAAAGACTTCAAGGGAAAGCTAAGCACAAGATGACTTGGACCTTATGTGGTAGAGAGCTGCCATCATAACTATAGATGAAGAAGCCATTCCATTTCGTGTTAATGGACACCGATTGAAAATGTACAAGAGGCCTTTATCAAAGAAAGAGTTCATTAACAATATCGATAAAACAATGATGATGGTGGAGCAAGTTCTAGCTCCTCCCTCATCAGGTCACTAAGAAAAAAGGAAAAAGAATAAGGACTCAGGTGAAAACCTCCATGAGGCACCTGAGTCCCATCTTTGGGTTGAAAACCTCGTGAGGTGGCCCAAGGGTGAGAAGAAAATAGAAAGAAGAATAAGAATATCCTTGGGTGAAAACCTTATTTGAGGCGGCTAGGGAAAACATCTAGGGTGAAAACCTCTCTGAGGTAGCCTAGGTGTTTTTCAAAAAAAAAAAGAAAAAAAAAGGAGAGAGAAAAAGATATAATTGTTATTTGCAGGTGGGCGAGAAAGACAGTGAAGGAGAAAAAAGAGGATCCAAAGGGAACCCTGCCTCTCACCTATCCATCTCCTCCACTCCTTACCATGCATGCCTCCATCATTTCTATCGTTTTCCACTCCACTACTTCAATTTATGCGTAGACTGTGTTTTCTACAAGATCCCCTGTATTCCTACAAGGTCCCTTAAAAACCTACAGGATGATCCTGTAGGAATTACAATGGCTTGGAAAACCTATAGGAAGCAATCCAAGGGCACATAGTAGGTTTGTTAGGTCCCCAAAATTCATCCTAGACATGATCTAACCCCTCACCTCATCCATTACCATCATCCTTGCACTCACCATTCAAAACATAAAGAGATTAGTTTCTACCAGTTATGAAAAAAAGAAAGGGAAAAACAAAGGAGAGTAAGAGAATTACACGAATATTCCTTGCTCCACACACACTCATACTCCCTCTGTCCATTCATTGCACCATCTTCACAGCCCCAGCCAGTAACATGATTAAGAAATTCTAAGGGAGAAGCAACTACAGGACATCCTGTAGGAAATCCTGTAGCAGCCTATCCCACAGAATGTCAATCATCAACTAAAGGTCTTCACTATGATGATCCAGGAGCTCCACAGTAGTAGCAACATCATATCTTCAATCACAGACACCTGCAAAAGCCAAGAAACCATCAGAAGACAGCAAGAGGAGAAAGAAGAATGACGATGCAACAAATAAACAACATAGCACCTCTGATCTTCGACAACTACAGCATGGCATCGAGACCACAGGTAAGTATCCTGCTCACTCTCTCATATGCATCATTTGGTCAAAAGTTATAAGGGTTATGAGATAGTTGGTTTATAAGTGAAAAGGTGGCCAATTAACTTAGCCACCTTCTTTCAGTCATCACATGCAAAATCGGTTGTCCTCTCACACATGGATACAATCAACTCAAAGATAGAGGAGGAGTAGGACAAGAGTTGGTTAACTACAGATCTACAAGGTGGGAGTTGATTATGAGGAGAGGAAATGATGAGGTGGTAGTGGGGACCAATAGTCCAAAAATGGAAATGTATCTCTACTACCAGCACATTACCTCACCCCGAAACACCATAAAGGGAAATAAAATGTTTTTTGCATACATTCATGCATGCTACCTCCTTGAAACTCCCTCTCTCAAGTCGCTCTCCTAACTTTGGCCACCCACCGAAAGCGAGGATCCATTGTTCTACAAGAGAATTTCTATAAGAGCATGCATAAGATGTCCTATAGGAGTAGTCTATAGGATACATAGAGGCAGTCTACGGGATAGGCAGAGAAGAGTTCAAGAGGGGATATCACAGAATTGTCCACTACCACTATTCTAAGGAGGTAGGATCTAAAAATCCATCCCGATTTACAAGAAAATGAACTAGAAATTCTCTAAAATCTAGTGGAGTTAGCAACTATAGGAGGTAAATTACATACATAGTAAACATTGTTTTCCTCCTGAATTTAAAAATTTTGTGTCAAATCTCTCATTTTCTCCTCAAGCCTCACAAGCAAGATGACAGGAGGGTTTAATAGGAGAGAACCCACAAACACTGTGAGGATACAACAACACCCCCAAGTGCTTGAAATCTTTACAAGACACAATTGGATGGTGTTTCTCGAAAAATTCATAGGGTATGATGATGAGGTGGCTCAAGAATTTTCTCATTCCCTCACCCCACACTGCAGAATCCATGCCATTGTTAATTAGAGGGATCACTATAGATCTCACCCCAGAGCTCACTAGTAGGGTCACAACACTTCCCCTAGGAATTCCATGGAGAAAAGAAGACAAAGTAGACATTCATATGGAAAAAAGGAAATTATTTTTAGATGATGAAGAACCCACAGAGGATAAAAATGGAGTAAGGAGGGACAGTCTGTAATACCCATGGAGTGAGGTAGGCTACCAACTCATCAATTATATCTCATGTGAGGGTAGATACAATGTTGTTTATGGCTACCACTTTAGGATCCTTGAATAATTAAGATTTGGGGTAGAGACACCAGTTCACCAAAGACTTAACATACCCTATTTCTTGATGCAATCACTCATAGACTCCAACAACAAATTAAGGGAAGGGAATTCCCAACAATTGGCTCACCATGGGTTGATCAGGATCCTCATTGAGGATGCCTTCTAAAACCTTAGGATCCCTATAACATGGTCAATCCTGAGAGACTTGCCAGCAGAGGATGACATCAAAACCCTCGCCTATGATGTTAGTCCTTCTGTCAGTGAGGAGGAGGAAAAATAAGAAGAAGAAGATACAAAACTATATGGGTATGAGATTAATCAAGAAGAAACTAATACAAAGGAACATGATGAAGCCAAAGAAGAAGAGGGAGAAGAGAAGGAGGATGACGCTATAATAGAGGAGGAAACTAAGGAAGAAACTAATGGAGATGAGGAAGAACAACAAGAGGAAGAACATAAGAAAAACAAAGAGGAAGAAGGCATTGAAACAGAAGGGTAAGAACACAAGGAGGAGTCACCTAGGGTGTCTCCAGAGGCCCCTGAGAGGGAGGAAGTAGCTGGACTCACTGCTCTCAGCACCCCAGTCAAGAAAAAAGGGAAAAGAAGGAGGAAAACCCCTCTATATTTTAGAACACGAAAGAGGACAAGAAACAAGCAAGGAAAGCCACAAATATCAATAAAAATCTGTATTGAGATTGAAGATTACCCTACACCAAGAGACAAAATGCCTTCCCTTGAGTCACCAATCACCTATGTAAGGAGGCCTAGTACTAGATCAACTTCCTTAAAGGGTAAGGCCATCCTATAGGATCCATAGCAAAGCCTACAGGAAGCAAAAGCAGTCCTATAGGATACTCTCCAAAAACTACAGGAAGAAAAAAAATTGGAAAGAAAGGTAGGGGAGCAACAAGAAACAAAAGAGGAAGACCCTGAAACAAAGGAACCAAGTCCCCAACCTAACCTAGACTCCTACTACAGTTTATTGAAGGAGGCAGGGTGATACCTCAAAAATTTGCCATCCCATTGTTGTTCGAACTTGAGAAGGAGAGGGCCAGAACCCACCGATGGATGCAAATCACCAAAAGGGGTGGAAGAAATCGGGCACATGAAAGAGAAGCTCAAAGAAATGGGCAAAGAGCTAAGTGGCTTAAGGGATGGAGAAGCAATAATGAGAGATCAACTTGAGATGGAAAATGCATGGTTGAGGGGACAGCTACATGAAAGGGAGAACATCTAGCCTCTCCTTGGAGGCCATCTAGTGTAAGATGCCAACTAAATCTTATGCTCTTTACCTCAAAGAACAATGGCTGTAGTTTCAGATTAAAACACTAGCACAAAGGGGCACCATACCATTTTAGGACTACAAGCAGTTTATTGATCTTTGTGATCAAAGTACACTAGAGGATAGGGCTAAAATGGCTGAGTTCTACTTGCACAACATGGCCCTCACGGACATGAATGTTTGGGATCCTAATGCCAAGCTAGGAGACCTACAATTAATGGCTTTGGCATCATGGATGAACAATGAGGAGTTAAGGGCTACAGAGATGAAAATAATATTGGCCAGAGAACAAATTGAACCTCTTTTTATCAGAGCTAAACAATCAAATCCCATGGCCCTAATCAGCACCCACAATATGATTGCAAATGACCCTCAATTGGTACCTAGATATCTTGCTGCCTAAGAGAAAACAATTTCACATTTTGAGGATATGTTTAGGCTGTTAGGAGATGATAGTATACATGCCTACCTAAGGAGATGGAACACTCTACCACACAACTTGAAGATCAGAGAATACCACTCCCCTCAAAGGTTGAGAGAGGCACTCAATAGGACACCTATGTATAAGCAATCAGTGCAAAGGTTGAAGGTCAATTGGATAGACCTAAAACTTAATCCACCACTAAACCTAGGGATGCTAGAAGGGAGAAAAGAAGAAGAGGAAAAGAGGCAATCGGAAAAAGTAGAAAAGAAAGCAGGCTTCTATGAACAAGAAGAAGAGACCATAGCATAGGCATGGGATGTTAGAGAGGCTACCAGAGCCATGAAGGACACGGACATTGACTAAGTTGCTCAGAGGATGAACAACACTTTCAGTATGGGGGTGATGATGAGCCTCATCATTGGGTAATTATATGGGCCTTAATTCACCTCATAGCTTAGTCAAACCAACTATTCTCATAACTTATTGCATACTTTTGATTATATTTTGTTTATGAGATGAGTTAGAGTTGGATATTTTTCTTTGTGGTCTAATGTGAATTTAATGCAGGATTAAAGGATAAAAGAAAGTAATTTTGGAAAATATCTTGGTCAAAACTCGAATGGGACAAGGGAGAGGAATTATAGGAGCTAAATCCTCCTCATTTACTACCCCTCCATTCGAATATTCCTCCATCAGCTCGGAGTGCTAATAACCAAATCATGAGGACTAGAATGCAACCGAGCAAGTGAAAGACAAAGCACCAATTTATCTTGATTTTGGGAGCTGAGCCTCCCTAATCTTAAGGAAGTTGTTGAAGACTTCAGATGTATAAGTAGAGAGGCCCAAGACATTAGTAGGATTCGAACTTTTTATTGTAAAACTCTACTCTATTTTCGAGTTGCAAGACTTGTGACAGTTTCTGATGTAATCCATGGTTTTGATAATAGAATGAGTTTTGTTTTGAGCCAACACTAAGCTAACTCAGAGGGCTGAAGCTCTTGGGTTAGGGCCCAACCCTAACATCCAAGGCTCCTCTTTATTGTACATGTATGCTAGCACATATTCATGGTTTAATTTTTCATTTGCTTAAGTAGTTGCCATTACAACAGTGTAGAGTAGATTGGTTTTATTTTAGTTTTCTTCCATTTTTGCCTTCTTTCAATTAGCAGGTTAGTAAGGACAAAAATATCACCGTAATATTGTCATCAGGTGTCTTGGCCTCACCTCCTCCCTTTGGGACCATAACTTGAGGAAGACACCCTTCAACAACCCAAAAAACACAGATTTCTAGTTCTTGCATGAGCTTCAGAGTTTGTTATCTTGATTTATTACTTGGTTCATTGCATTGTCATGTTTTTCCATCACTCTCTTTTTGCAATAAGATCTCACTCATGTTCTCATTCCCTTCAACACTTTCTTCATTCATAATATGGGCAATTGATTCATGCTTTTCTAGTTTATGAGAATGTATCTTGTTGAATAATTCTTGGAAGAAACACATGTTTAAAGCATTGCAGGTACTTCAGGAGGAGGTCTAGACTTCATCACCAGCATCCATCTTCCACCTCATCCACCTCAACCATCTCTTGTTCCACCATCACCCTCACTAGTTTTTTTGTCCTTTTTTATTGAAATTCCCCTAGACACATTGAGTGAATCTAGCCGTCTCTTCTCTTGGATATTAACTCATGAGTATTCCTAAACCTTCTAACACCCTATCCCACTCATCACACACTTCCCAACACCTCACAATTAGCTCTCGGTTGTATCCAATAGGTTTCTTGTGATTCCTACAGGATCATCCTATAGGTTTCTAGTACATCTTGTAGGTTTTCCCGAAATAGCCTGTTTTGAGGCTGAATTGATGGGGAACCTATAGGAAGTCACAAAATGCTTCCTAGGACCCTTCCACACCATCCAACCACTCCCTAAACCTTTTAGCCATCCTCAACCACCTTCAATCCACCTGTTACACCCATAAGAACAATTAAATTTCATGCTTGATTTTACCAAAGAAAATGAAAAAAGTGAAAACAGATTTAGTTTAGTTTTCATACTCACACATTAGTATGGTTTGATGCTCTTTACTTCTATAACTTAGATAGCAACATTAGGTTAGTTTTTATTTAGCAATTCTGCTTAGCATAGTTGTTTAAATGGTTAACTAAGATATGTTGTGATTTAGCATTACATGTTGTTGTTTTCCTCATTACTGCAGTAGAGTAGCTCTCTTAGAATAAATTTGCTCTTCTTCCATCAAAGAATCAAGCTTCTTCTGACTCTATAGAAGTCTGGATTAGAACCCCTGCGGTCTCTCACTGGGTGAACAGTGACAACATGCAGGACCTTTACTTTTACTTGTGTATATAGCATCGTCATCTCCAAGTTTTTACGAACCCCGGGTTGATAAGTAAAGCTGGTAGCCCAAGAGTTGCAACATCCTTGTTGAAATAGTGGTTCTCATCAATATGGCATAGGGGTGATTGGCTGAAAGAGAGATTTAGTTCAACCCAATCTATGGTCTGGTGGTACATGGAAGTCTCGGAATTGGTTGGATTTGTATATGTTAATAATAGCTCTTTTCCTCTTGTAATTTATGAGTATTTATTCTTGTTATTATGTGGATTTGATGGTTATCCTATAATTTTTATTATTATGGTTATATGTTTCTTATAACCATGGTTTCACGAAAGATTTTAGTTATGGATCTTAAGATCTTTTGATTGGTAAAAGAATGGTTATTGAATTCATGACCTAATAGATGTTTTTGCATCTATTATGAGAAGGTATTAGACCTTCTTGATGATTCTTAGGTAACTATGAGACCCCTATGTTCAAATATGCATTTATAGCTTGTAGATTACATGTTCACAGTGTGTTTGACGAAATGGATGTCATGGTTAGGCATGCTTAGGTCAAGTGCTTAACTAAGTTACATATATATATATATATATATATATATATATATATATATATATATATATATATATATATATATATATATATATATATATATATATATATATATATATATATATATATATTGATGTATTTTATCATTCTAGAAAGTTATATTGAGTTCTGGGCAAAGGTATCAATCGTAGCATGGAAAAGTGGCTCAGATTTTTGGGTCGCATGCACAAAACTAGGGATTTTAAACTGCAATCACTGGGAGGTAGGGTTATCCATGTGACTGAAGGGTTACAATCATTGGCTTGCCTTGTTATGAAAGTTATTTGGAGTCCAGATCACTGAAAAGGAAAGTTAACTTAGGGTTTGGGCACCTAGAGTGGTTGTTTAGCTATTGGGGGTCCTGTAGCTCCCCAGGAAGGTCAATAAAGTTTTGGTTTGTTAATTCCACTTCTTGAACTGTACTTAGGAGGCTGAGTCATATCATAGTAACTGTTTATCACATATTTACCTTGATGGATCAGTGAACCTAGGTAAGTGTGAGAGGAGGGTGTTACAGAGTGGTATCAGAGCTCATAGGTTCAACACTTGGAATGGATGGCAAAATATGTTTGTCATGCACATAGGGGATTCACTAAGTGAACCTCTGACATATCATGTGAATTCGTGGCATATTAAGTAATACCCTTAATTTGACTACATATTGGAAAATCCCTCTAAAGTTCACATTATTTAACCCCCTACCAATATGAACCCAATACAACTTCCCAATTTAAAAAACCCCTAGTTTCACTAGATATTGTAGGTATCCATTTTTTCATTAACATTTTTTATATCCCTTTATATTTTTTCATTAACTTTAAGCTCCATATTTTATATTTGTCAATATAAAAACCATTTACCCACTATATATCCCCAAATATATTATGTCAATTTTTCGTCAATATATATCCCCCAATATGAACTCATGTGGTATGATATTGCTTCCCCAGTGAAGCCCCCGTGGTCATGCATGCATTTATGTTGTATATGTTCTTGTTTTGTATGCATGGTGATGGCCATTGTTGCAGTTGTGTTTTCGTGTATAATTTGATGATGTTGTTATTGGGATGTGTTTTTCATGTATACATGTTGGTATGAAATAGCGTTGGGAAACCAACTCCATGAATTTTCACTTACATTGTAAACAATTACCATGATTTCTCATGTTTTGGAAGTGTTGTGTATAAAATGTGCATGATGCCCAATTCCTATGTTTTGTACTACCATGCTATGTACAATTGGTCTAAATGGTTCTTGTGGGGCTCTTGGTTCACCCACATCTTGTAAAATCGAATTAAAAAGCTCAAGATTATCTGTAGGCATTTTTTCCATTTCCACCCATGATAATGACGATGAAGAGGAAGAAGATGAAAAAGAGGAAGATGATTTAGAGGAGGAGGCCACCTTTACCTCCTTTTCTTTCCTCAATTCCCATATAATGATTTGGTTGACACGATTTCCATGGATAGTGATGACAACTAATAGAACATGTGACCTGCAGGCTAGAATGTTAACTCTTCATAAATATGAGTTCTACTATTGAATTTGAAACACATAAGTGCTCTATAATTTAAAGTGAACAAAGAACCTAAACTAAACAAAGAACCATCGGAGAAAACCATGCCTCGCCCCATCCACTCTACCACTGATGTTATTGTCCCCCTTACGTTCTTAAGCTCTCGAATGTTTACTTCAACATTCGACACTCTATTAGCATAGTCATAAAATTCCAAATTGAACACAACATTACTTACTTGTTGACCATAACTGGAATTTTGTATGCTTCGTTGCTTTCCCTTGCCATAATTCCTACCACAAACCTATCGTAGTCACATCTCAAGGGAGGAATATGTATGGTACATCTTATCATAGTATTGGAAACATAAAACTTAATTTTTTGTGGACCTTCCCAATGATTCCCCAACAATATGAGACCTACATTTGTTCCATATCATAAGAGTTCAACATTTAGTAAAGATTGAAGGATCCAAGTATTCACATTGAAGGAAATACCAAACAACAAGGAAAACTAAACTATTGCATCACTAGCCATGGCTTTTTATTGGATGACTCCCATTTGCCTCTCATAAAGGGTTTGGAATGACTCAATGTGTTCCACTGAGTGCAAATTGAAGAATTTATGGCTAGATTTTGAAGTGAAAATAATTTAAATACTTCCTCTTGTGGGTCTAAACCGCCTTCTCCTATGTTATTTTCTCCTTCCCTCTTTTCTTTAGCCGACACCTCCTATGTTATTTTCTCATTTTCATTGTTCTTCTAATTCCCCTTTTCTTCAACCTCCTCCTCCCTTTTCTCCTTCTCCTTCCCCTTCTCTTCTCGCTCCACCTCCTCCATTTTCCTTTTCTTCCCCTCCACTAACTCCTCGTCCACTTGCCCCATTTTCCTTTTCTTTCCCTCTGTAGTATGTGATTCTTTTCTATCCATGGTTCTTTTCTACTTTGTTGTAGCACATTTTTCGCAGCTTCTTGCTCAAAGACTTCCACTCTCGGCCAGTGACATTTCTGTGGTGTCCTTCTGCACAATATAGAGATTCTTGAAAACAATTCAATACTTTTTTAATGTATTCCTAGAGATGTGAAGTTGCCATAGAAAAATGAGAGGCATAATATAGATTTTGCACTTTGAGCAACAATGTTGAATGAGATAACTTCACATCTCTAGGTATGAAATCTATATTATGCCTCTCATTTTTCTGTGGCAACTTCACAATATCTAGAAATACATTCAAAAAATATTGAATCATTTTCAAGAATATCTATATTGTGAAGGAGGACACCATGGAATTGTTTTTAGCTGGGAGGTGAAAGTATCTGAGCACGGAACTCAAAAAAATATACTACAGCAAAGTAGAAAAGAGCCATGGAGAGAAAGGAATCACAAACCACAGCGGGGGAGAAAAGAAAAATGGAGGAGGTGGAGGAGGAGTTAGTGGAGGGGAAGAAAATGAAAATGGAGGAGGTGGAGGGAAAATAGAAGGGGAAGGAAAATGAGAAAATGGAGGAGGAGGCTGAAGAGAAGGGGAATGAGAAGAACAAAGGAAAGGAGAAAATGACAGAAGAGGAGGATAAAATGGAGGAGGTGGCTAAAGAAAATGGGAATGAGAAAATAACTAAGGAGGAGGCAAATAGAGAAAAAATAGAATGGTGCTTACTCTTGCTAGAGGATGTATTTAAATTGTTTTTATTTCAAAATCTAGCCACAACTTCTTCAATATGCACTCATTGGAACACACTGATTCATTCAAGACCTTTTATAAAAGGAAAATGAGAGTCACAAGATAAAGAACCATGGCTAATTGTGCAATGGCTTAGTTTGCTTTGTTTTTTGGGGTTTTCCTTCAAGGTGAATGCTTGGATCCCTCACTCCCCTTTACAAAATGTTGAACTCTTATTATATGGATCAGTAGTAGGTCCCATATTGTTGGGTAATCCCTTGGAAGGTTCACAACAAATTAAGTTTTATGTTACCAATCCTCTGATAAGATGTACCATACAACTTCTTCCCTTGATATGTGACTACGACAGGTTTGTGACAGACATTATGGTCGGGGGGAGAAATAAAACATACACAATTGTAGCTATCAGTCAAGATGTAAGTAATGGCATGTTCAATTTGGAAGTTTATGGCTTTGCTAGTAGAGTATGGAATGTTGAAGCAAACTTGCTAGAGTTTAAGAATGTAACGGGGACAATAACATCTGTGGCGGAGTGGATGGGGTGAGGCATGGTTTTCTCTGATGGTTTTTTGTTCACTTTAAATCGTAGAGAACTTTCAGGTTTTGAATTGAACAATAGAACTCCTATTTATGAAGAGTATCCACATGTGCCTATAGGCACCAATTGTATCCCCGTCTATAACCTTTTAGCCTACGGGTCACACGTTTTATTGGTTGTCACCACTATCTAGGGAAATCGTGTCAACCAAATGATTATATGGGAATTGAAATAATCAAAGGAGGAAAAGCTGGTCTCCTCCTCTAACACATCTTCTTCTTTTGCATGCAAAAATGCCTACATATGATCTTGAGCTTGTTAATTCGATTTTACAAGTTGATGTAGGTGAACCAAGAGCCCCATAAGAACCGTTTGGAAGATCATGTGTGTTTTATACCCAACACTTCCTAAACACGAGAAATAATGGTAATTGTTTACAATGTAAGTGAAAATTCATGGAGTTGGCTTTCCAACGCTCTTCCATATGGAAACAACTACGTGGACATATGGAATGCTCAGTTTATGGTTTTTGAACCAAGACCTGATATGCAATCTTGATCATGTATTCCTTTACCTTTTTCACTACACTCTTGATTGTTTAAAACATTTTTTCTTATCTAAGAAAATGCAAGTAAGCCTTTCATTGTCAAAATGTTTCTACGTTGATGTTTTTTTTTGTTTTTTGGTGAATTTTAATGACTATGTATGGTTTTAGATAAGGATTTTGCATGGTTTAAACTAGTGTTGCCCATCAAATTTCTATGCAATTTATTTTAGAATTTATAAATCTAATTACATGCTTGTGGTTGATGATTTCTCATTCACTTACATACTTTTCCTGATATTTTTCCATGTTATGTTACAAGCCAAACAATGCTACAAGTCACAAGTTTGAGACAAAGTGTATAGTGTCCCAAAAAGACTAGAAAGACTAGGTAGTTGAAAAATTTGAACGACTAAACTTAGTTTAAGGGGAGTTATGATATTAATAATTTTGGTTGGGTGAATTATTTGCATAGATGAGTTTAATTATACACTGCCATTTTTTTAAATATATGTAAAATTGTTAGCCTATGGAAATTTGTGAGAGGAGAGTAGGGAATTCCATCTAATCTTGTAAAATTTGTGTTTTTTTGGTAATGCGTTATGAACATAACTTTATAAAATAAATAATATTTATAATTAAACATAATTAGTATAAGGAAAACACAAGTTTCAAATGACATGACTATTAATGAAATGGTCCTTGGTTGTAGTGCTATCAAATCATCATATTTTCTTTTATGAAATTTTTATATACATTTTAGATGTTTTCCTCATGGTTTTTTTTATTAGACATTTTGAATATTTTGTGTGTAAAGAAACTTTATTCATTATTTTTTTGGTGAGAGAATAGCTTTTGGCCAAAATTCTTATTAGAAGTATTCTAATTTGACTTTTTGTCATATGAGTTGTACGAGTTTTCTATGATTTTGGTTTTTGACTGCCGTTGGATTTTGACCATTAAAATCATAATAAATCAAAATTCTATTGAAAAAATATTATTTTATTTTCCAATTATTAAAAAAAGATTTTTTCTTGAAAATTTATTCAGCTTAAAGAAAAATTCCAGACACTAGAATTTATGGCCAAACTTGAATAAATTGGAGTCAAAGAAATGTTGTTAGTCATAGAAACTTGTTTGAACCATAGTTTAGTCCTTCGTTCAATTGCTAACTGCCACTAAGAATGAACAATATTCTATTTGAAAATAAAATGTCTAGTTATTGTCAACTAGAGCATTTGGGCTTTTAAATAAACCATGCCACCAAAGGGAAGAATAATTGATGGTACAAAATTTATTTCACCACTATTCTACTAGATAATATTTGTCTAAGGAAATTGATGGAAAATTTTCCATTGCATTAGTAGGTGGCCGATTAGGTAGACATTGAAGCATGGACACTGTCGTCAACGAAAAATTGTAGAAATCACTCGTCATTGCAACTGCCATATCATTCTGTCAAATAAACGAAAGAAGTAATTGTGACCCTAGGGTCATAAAAAATTTAAACCACTATCAATGTTGTAAACATTTCAATTTTATCATGAAATTGCCATTTTTGGGCCTAGTCAATGTTTGCGAATATTTACCTATATTTTGGTGGTATCTTCATTTTGCTAATATTTGCTGATTTTCACTGATATTTTCTTGATTTTTGCTATTTTTTTGTTTTTTTAGTGTTGTCGATGTTTGCAACAGTGATCACTGATGGGCCTCCAAATTAGACAAATCAAGGCCCATCTAACCATCCTTCAACACACTAAACCTCTCTTTTTGCATTAGATGACATATTTTTAACTTTAATATGTTTATTAGGAAAGTTTATGGATAATTGCATCTTTGTGCCTAATATTATTTATTTTTGAAGAATATTGTGGGAATATTGGGCAGATTACATAGATTTAGAGGATGAGATAATCTAGGGACTTTTCCCCACTACAGGAGGATAAAAATTGGATAATAAAGCAACAAGATATTATCAAATTATGACACAAATTCTAGAGCTCCAATGATTGAGAAAATCTAGGAATGTGTTCCTTGTCATTTAATGTAGATTCCTAGTGTTGGGAACTAGATCCGTTATTTGAGGGATCTTAGAGGGGAAAGCTTCCTCCTTTCAAGGAGAATGCTTCGTCATCATTTTTATAAGTACCAATTCGAATTTTCCTCCAAGGAAGGTTTCTCTTAGTCTTCTGGTGGACAAAACTTGTATTTTTGCAGCTCCACTTTCATTTATAGTAGGGATGTAATTTGATTGAGTCAAATAATGAAGCTTGGTGCCGTTTTTAGCTTCTAAAGCTTGGTATCCTTCATAGGACTTTGAGTTTTCTTGGGCTTGGTGATCCCAGGAGCCTTATAGCCCTTTTGTATAATTTGTTTTTCTTATTTTTCACTTCTTATTCACATTAATCTCTTGTTCTTGTTTTTCCTTTTTCTACATTTAGTATTTTGATGATTTTTCTCTATAGGATTAGGTTAAATGGTCAAAGTGAGTTCTCTTGCATGTTATTTATAGAGTCACAAGCATGATTTCATCCTTGGAACAACTTTGGAAGATCATAGTAATCATTGAGCTACTTGGATTAGTTTACTTATTCACAAATCTAAAATTTATTGAAGTCCCTTGTAGCAAATAATAGTAATTTTCAGCTATTCTTTAGAACATGCTAATGAACTTCATTTCAGTTTACTCCACTTCAATTAGATCAAAAAAAAAAATCAAGTTAATAAAAAAGTTTACCCCATTCCATTTTCACTTGATTAGGTTAGGAATTTGATAGGTTAACTAGCTCACTAGTTCTTGAATTTCCATATTTTAGACTAATAATGTTTTGCTATTTTTTAGCGGGTGTGAACAAGGGTATTTTGGAGTGATTCCACTTGGAATGGAGACCTAAGACATCCTACTCAATAAAAAAATTACTCCCATCCCATTTTCATTTTATTTCCTTGGTCATTCAGTGAGTTATAACTTGTTGTAGCAAACCTGTAACTTTCTGTAGGAAATTTGTGACACCACTTTCCCTCATCAGCTTTGACCCCCATTGCAACTATGACTTTAGTCTAGATGGATAATAACCCATAGCTATGATTTTATGATCAGGTTAAGCTCATAAGCCACTCCAAACGTTCCTTTTATTCACTGCAAATGTAGAGTAGACTTAGTTTCTTTATCATAAATATGATACAAGTAGGTTACTGATTTACAAGTGTGAACTTGGTAGATGGTACATGCAATTCTGATTGGTAGTTTGATGAATTATGTAAGATAAAATGACTTTCTTTTTGTGAGTAGATTGATTTTTTTCCTTTCCTAAATTGATTAGTTAGCATTTCCATTTCTTGCAAATAGGGTAACAATTCCATTTTTGCAATAAGTTTAGGCTTTGATTTCATGACATTCACTCCATTACATTAGATCAACAAAATGACACATTATTTGTTGCACAGATAATGTTGATACCTTAAGTTTGTACGAATCCAGGTTGATAATTAAAGTTGGTAGCCTTGGAAGTTACAACATTCTTGTTGCAATATTAAGGCTCATCACTTTTTGGCATTGTTGTTGAGGAGGTGTCAAAGTATGGATTATTTTCTTCACTAGTTGATTTGTTTCTTTTACTTTCTGCAAAAAAAATAAAAAATTACATTGCATTAGCATTCTCATTCTATTTTTTATAAAAACAAAAGAAAAATACTTCTCCAACACCAACCTCCGCACTTGATCACGTGGTGCAGTAAGAGCCACATCACCATCCATTTTTGCAGGTAGAAAATAAGAGGTAATAGAGAAGGTAGAAGAAATGTATGTAGATAATGAAAATGAAGATCTTCTTGGATTTCCCATTCAAGACACCGATGTCATTGTTCATATGAAGAACATCCCTTCATCTTTCCTTCCCGACTTCCATGGTATGAGGTAAGAGGATTCAAAAACCTTTCTCTTTGAATTTGAAATTGTTTGTAGATCTTATGATTACTTATTAAACACTCAAAAGTTGAGATTGTTTCTGACAACAATGAATGATAGAGCTCTTAAATGGTTCATGAGTTTAGGGACTAATTCAATAAGATCATGGAATGATATGCAAAACATATTTCTAGAAAAATATAAAGACCATAATCTTAAGGAAGAAATCTTTAGAATGAGTCAAAAAGAAGATGAGACCGTTGATGATCTAATAGAGATGTTCATGTATAATGTTAAGAGGGGAAAATTAAATCATTTAGTATCTGACACACTAGAAACTCTCTTACTTAGAACAATTAGGGAATATTGGATTGATCTCCTTGATATCATGAGTAGAGGTGATGTATACCAATTATCATTTGAAGAAATTTGTGAAACATGCAAACACATATCAAGAGGAAGGGCAAGAGTAAGTAAATTGGCATCAAGATCGATAAGTCAAGGTAAACTTGGATTTTTTTTTTATGACCTCTAAACAAAATTCTTAGCAATCTAAGCAAACATGTACAATTGTTAAGAATGCAAGATGAAGAAAAAGAAGTTGTTGATATTTGTGTTGTCCATGTTGAATAACATGTTATTAAATATTGCCTGTCATTACCAAGGTTGAACAAGGCTTACCAAGAGGAAAATGGAGCAATTCAATCATCAAAGCAGTTATGCTATGTAGCTCCAAGAAGTCTATGGTAGCCTTGTCAACCTAGTATGATGCAAGAGCCTAATTTACAATTTCAAGGTTATGCACAACCATCTCAAAGTAATTGGAACACACCCTTTCCTTGGAAACCTTGGCCATATCAACCTCAAAACTAATCTTGGAAACAAGTTAGGCAAGAACCTTATGGGATAAATCCACAATATCCTCAATATTCTCCTAAATATCCTCCATACCCATCTCCATTTTATTCCTGCCATCCACCTCCACCACAACCACAGCCCCAACCACATCAATCTCAAAGATCCACTCCCGTTCAACTACCCGTACCACCATTTCCAAACCCACACAAGGAAGTAGATCAACTCAATTACAATGCTAAGGTACGACACTTCCTAACATTTCCTCTTGATCTCAATGATATTCATCTTAGATGAGGAAGAGTATTGCAAAAAAGATATTCTCTTGACGTCATTGAAGGGAGACATGCAGAAAAAGAAAATTCAAATGAGAAGACCAAAAAACCATGGGCTGCACTTGATGAAGAACAGACATCAGAATCAGAGATTGAGAAAGTTCCCTCGTGTTTACCATTAGGTCCTCCATGTGTTCAAGAGAATAATTTGTAAAAAGAGGAAGATTTGAATGTCATGGTAGAGGAATACATGAAGAATGATCCAGATGAGCAAGTGAACCAAAAGCATCAAAGCTATATTGAGTTTTGGTTCCATAAAATCAACAAGATGGAGTATCACTCTCTTTTTCAACTATGCTTGATATTGTCAAAGTCAAAGAATTTGGTCTCTGAAATTTAGGTACATGTCAAAACATATATTTCAAGCCTACACATCAGTTTATTTGTCATCTTAATATGCACATGGCTCCATTGGAAGTATTCCTATACTAGAAAGAGGTTTTGTTTTTTTCATGTAGAGTAGGATAGAAAAAATAAAAAAATAAAAATGAGAGGAAAAAATAAAATCTTAGGTGAAAACCTCCTTTGGGGCACCTAGGCAGACCTCCTAGTTCAAAACCTCATTGAGGCAACTAGTAGGCCTAAAAGAAAAAAAATGAAAAATTTTGAAATGAAAAAAGTTGTTTTCTCCATGTATCTCTCTCTGATGAATGTAGGTTCTCTCGAACATTTTCAAGAAAAAAAAACAAGTTAGCACCAAAAGGAAAAGTTGGTCAAAAATATAGTCAATGGAAGTCAAACTTGGAATTTCTCCTCCTTCGACCAGATGCTTCAATAGAAGGCCATGCCAATCCATCACCCTTATCTATTTCCACCATCCACCCATCATTTCCAAGATTTTCCCATTCATTTTCCTCGTTGTCCTAAAATGCTACTGGAGGGTTTGTTTTGCTACAGGAGGCCAAAAAACAGAGAACATAATTTTTATTTTTTTTTATCATATCTTGAAAACTGTGCAGCCATTGGATGATCTATTTCATAGTGAGATGCATATGGATGATGTTAACATGTTCAAGCAATCTCAACAAGTTTTAATGCACACTTTTCGAGAAATCGACCTCCATCATCTACAACCATTTTTAATTTCTCACGCAATTGTTGCATCCATTGGCCAAGATTGTTTATAAGGATGTGAATAAGGATGATGGAAACATGCTAAAAAAATTTCAGGTAAATTTAGTATATCATTTAGGAGATATGGATGAAACAATTCTACTACATGAGATTGTTCTGAAATGCTATAGGAGCGACCAAAATTGCTACAAGAGGTAGATTTGATTTGATGAAGGGGTCAAAAGGTCATTTATTCTTTAGGTAAGGTTGAGAGAGGTCCCCCAACCCCACTTCCATCACCCATACACTACATATAGCCAAAATTCATCTTCAAATTCCACTCTATGTTACATGAAAAAAATCAGAAAAAGCTTTGTCATCAACTTTGCCACCACCTACACCACCTCTTGATGATTTTAACCCCGTACTTATACCTCCTAGGAATTTTCATCAATCCCACATGTAGTAATGAGGTCTTGAATATGAATTAAATGATTGTTACAAGAAGATGATTCCTCCTCTAGAATCCTGTACAATTCCAACAAAACTCAACATCAAATATTTTTTCACTCACACAATAGAAGATATACCTACCTTGAGCATCATGAAGCCATTTCCAAATTTGAGAAGGGGTACACCCTCCTTAGGAATTAGTCCATCCACTCCACCAGCAATAGATTGGGCACTGGAAAGAAACTTGCACACAACAACCTTATCAGTCAAAAATTCATCAAGCAATGAAGACCTGTGCAGAAGCAAACAAAGGAAATTATCGCCTGCAGATAAGCATGGAACTATCAACAACTCAACAACATTATGCATGCCTCTCCAGCAACCATCAGGTAGATAGAGGTACCCAATATTCTTCACCTCTTCTCTTGAGCATTTTATAGAAATAAATTTGTTGTCAATGCATGAGAGATGATGTTTTATAAGTTTAGGATGGGTTAGCAATCTTGACCACCCTCAACTAGTTAAGTGTAGTTAACTTCCTCACTCATGCAACATGTAAAATCAAAATTAGGAAGGGTAATGATTATGGGGAGTGGGGACAACAGTTAAAAGAGGAAATTTGAGAATAGGACAAGTCACCAAAGCACTTCGAGCCACTACCACAAAAGGGAACAAAAATACGAGGCTCAAATCCACTTGCACACTTACTCATTCCCACAAAGTAGTTGGAGAAACCTATAAAGATATAAAAGAATGAGCTAGATGCTATCAGATACTACCTAGGGTGCCACTAAGCCGCTTCGAATAGTGTCTACAAGTGCTATAGGAAGAGCTACAGGAGGATCTACACTACTATAGGAAGCTCGAAAGAAATATACAAGAGAGAATTGAAGGGATAAATGGAGCCAAAACTTTCCAAAGTTGTCCTCAAACCCTCATGCACATGACAAAGTTATCTTGAAAGGAGTAAGTGACTTTCTTTCTATTTAATTTCCATATATATGCATGGAGAATTCTGCTTGAATTAAGCACCTTGTAGAAAGCAATTGTGCGGTAGCTCCCTTTGGGAATTGTTATATGTGAAGGCAAGATAAGGACAAAGGAAAGCTTGTTCTGATAAAAATTATTAGCATCCTTATCCCTCTTAGATAAAAAAGAAAATTTGACACAATCTCTACAACCGAGACTACTCTAAAGAAACTATTAAACCCACGAGGAGCAATAGGAGAAATAGGGAGAGGTTTCATCCAAAGGTGAAGTAACTTTTGACATCCATGAGAAGGCCAACCACTAGAGTAGCCCCTGCTAAGCATCTCAAAGGAAAAACTACCATGCTACAGGAGAAAATAGGGATGCTACAGGAAAAACAGCGCTGCCACATAAGAGAGTCTACCTCTTACAGGATTATCCGAAGACGGAAAATTGGGCCCTATCTTGAGAATTATTGGCCACAAAACCCTAGAACTTTGAAGGACTCTTCAAGGAAGGGGTAAGTAATTGATCTATCACCTCTCGCAAACAAAAATTCCGTGAATTTTTGTAAAATTCATCCACTTAACATCCTGTAGAAGAACCATAAAAAAATTCAATTGTGGAGCTTTCTTATGAAGATAAGAATTATGATGGGAGAATAAAATATTTTGAAATTGTAATACCTCACTCATCAACAGGAAGAACTCCTCCTCCCCTTTCCATAAGTTAAAGTGCTATGAAATTGATAATTGGTAGCAAGGTTCCCTTACAAAAACCTTGAGAACACATGGACAAATTTTGTTGACATGGATAGAGAAGCTTTTTTGGACTTGAAGAGACAATCAGGGATGGCTTTTTCTAGAAAGAAGACAGTGGCAAAGAAAAATAAAAGATTGAAACATAAGAAAAAGTGCCTAGAAAATAAAAACAAAAAATAAAAGGAGAATAAGAAGCAAACCGAAGATATAAAATCCCACCAATCCAAAAGAAATAAGTCCCAAGCCTCTCAGAAGAAGTCAAGCACCAGGGAAGACATGACCAAATAACCAAAAGAATAGTATGCCCCGCTACAGGAAGGTAGAAACCTGCTACAGGAAGGAAAAAAGTTGCTACAGGAAAACAAAAAATTGCTACAGGAAAGTGTTTGACAGCTACAAGACAGATCAAAAAGGCCACCAGGGCCATGAATGAGGCACATTTAGGTCACTAAGTTGCTGAGAGGGTGAGAAACACTTTTAGCAGGGGTGTATGGCGAACCTCCAAATTAGATATAAATTAAGGCTCATCTGACCATCCTTCAACACACTAAACCTCTCTTTTTTCATTAGATGACATATTTTTAACTTTAATATGTTCATTAGGAAGGTTAATGAATAATTGCATATTTGTGCCTAATATTATTTATTTTTGAATAATGTTGTGAGAATATTCGACAAATTATGAAGATTTGGAGGAAGAGATAAACTAGGGACTTGTTCCCTTCTATAGAAGGATAAAGATTGGATAATAAATCAATAGGATATTCTCAAATTATTGCACAAATTCTGGAGCTCCAATGATTGAGAAAATCTAGGAATGTGTTCTCTATCATTTAACGCAGATTCTAAGTGTTGGGAACCAAATCCACTATTTGAGGGATTTTGGAGGGGAAAGCTTCCTCCTTTCAAGGAGAATTCTTCCTCATATTTTTTTATAAGTACCAATTCGAATTTTCCTATAAGGAAGGTTTTTCTTAGTTTTCAGGTGGAGAAAACTTGTATTTTTGCAGCTCCACTTTTACTTCTAGCAGGAATGTAATTGGATTGATTCAAATAATGAAGTTTGGTGTCATTTTTATCTTCTACAGCTAGGTATCCTTCATAAGACTCTAAGTTTCCTTGGGCTTGGCCATCCCAGGTGTTATACGGGAATAGTGTCCACAAGGATGTTGCTATTCCCACTAAGATGGGTGGCTATCTTAGAAACAAACAATAAAAGTCTACTATTGATTCCTTTTATGAAAATAGATGAGAGGAGAACCAAGAGGGCCAACCTGAGTCTTGCACTCGATTTCCTCTCCTTCTTGATAGAGTTTTGCCGCTTTCTCTTTGTCTGCTCAGCTTCAAAAGGACCTGTAGAATCACAACAACATACTACTATGCAAGAAACAAGGATCTAAGTTCATAAATAATGCAGGATCAGATGTGCATTAACCATATACAAGCATATATAAACAATACACAAGAATATGGAAGGAAACAAGAATAGCTTTATTCAGATGAAAAGTAGCAAGAAGATTACAACCATGTGCTCTGACCCAGCATCATCCTCCAGCTAAGAAACCCTTCTTCACCTCAAGCAAAGCTAAATCACCCAACACTGTGAAAGTACGCCAGAACACCAGCAACACTTCTCTATAAGTTACAAATTCTAGCCTCTAGATCTATGTAAGTGGGAATCCATATATGGATGATTACAAAGAGGTGAGTCATCTTCTTGGGATCTTGATTAGTGTCTTCTCTCTGAATAGTTCCTGCTTCCACTTGGAGAATGAAGATCTCTTACTCATCCCTGGTCGAAAATGGAGTGGCAAGTGTCAGAGGAAGCTTCAGGAAGATTCCATGATCTTCCACCTCGCATTTTTGTCTCTGCCATTTGTCCATTCCCGAGCCATCGCACCCTACAGAGGAGAAAAATAGTATGCATCGCACCCTGTACATTGGGAAGGTGATATGCATCGCACCCTCTGCATTGAGCTTTCAGTATGGTCCAGTTTTGAAAATTTATGAGCAGTTTTCAGTGGAGAACTTCTGGGAGTTGATGTAATCAGTTGACCTTGTTCCTTTAGGCAGTGAAGCAACACTTTTAGGGACTTAAGGGCCCTCAGTTTATAGACATTTGTGATTGGGGTTGAAGTGCCCAAAAATTTCTATAACACCAGGAGCGTCAAAGCTCTTTTGTATAATTTTATTTTCTTTTTTTTCACTTCTTATTCACATGCATCTCTTGTTTTTGTTTTTCCTATTTCTGTATTTAGTATTAATGTATTTTGGTGTAGGATTAGGTTAAATGGCTGAAGTGAGTTTTCTTGTGGGTTATTTACATATTCACAAGCATTATTTCATCCCTGTAACAACTTTGGAAGGTCATAGTAATCATTGAGCTACTTGGACTAGTTTACTTATTCACAAATCTAAAATTTATGGAAGTCACTTGTACCAAATAGTAGTAATTTTCTGATATTTTTTAGAACATGCTAATGAGCTTCATTTGAGTTTATTCCACTTGAATTATATCATAAAAACATTCAATTTAATAAAAAAAACTACCCCATCACATTCGCACTTGATTAGGTTACGCATTTGATAATTTAACTAACTCATTAGTTCTTGAATTTCCAGATTTTAGACTAGTAATTTTCTGCTATTTTTTGACACATGTGAACAAGTGTATTTTGGAGTGATTCCACTTGGAATAGAGACCTAAGACATCTTACTCAATAATTTTTTTGTCGCATCCCATTTTTATTTGATTTCCTTGGTCATTCAATGAGTTATAACTTCTTGTAGCAAACAGGTAACGCCACTTTACTTCATCAATTTTGACCCCCGCTGCAACTATGGCTTAGTCTAGACTAATAATGACCCCCAACTATGATTTTATAATCAAGTTAAACTCCTAAGCCACTCCAACCCTTCCTTTTATTCATTGCCAAAACATAGTATACTTAGTTTCTTTATCATAAGTATGATGCAAGTAGGTTATTGATTTACAAGCAAGTGTGAACTAGGTAGATTGTAAATGCAATTCTGATTGTTAGTTTGATGAATTATGCATGATAAAATAACTTTATTTCTGCAATTAGATTAACCTTTTTCCTTTCATAAATTGATTAGTTAGCATTTACAAGTTGAGAAAGTAGCATTTCCATTTCTTGCAAATAGCGTAACAATTCCATTTTTTGCAATTAGTTTAGGCTTTGATTTCATGAAATTCACTACATTACATCATATCAACAAAAGAAGGGAAAATTTTATGCTACACATATAGTGTCAATACCTCTTAAGTTTGTCTTAATCCCAGGTTGATAATTAAAGTTGGTAGCCTTGGGAGTTGCAGCATTCTTGTTGCAATACTGAGGCTCATCAATCACTATGAAAAGAACCGATGTGAATTTATATTTAGATTAAATGATATGTAACAACCCTTTTTCTATACCTCATGATTATAAATATCCCTCTCTCAATTTTTGAGACGTGTAAATTTAAGCGGAAATGGATTTATGGTTCGCTAAAGGGAGGGTCATCGATCTAGTGCTATGAAGGGTGTGTGGATTGTTTGGATTTTTTGTGGAGTGCTTACACATCTCATTTATTTCCATTACCTATAACCTTGATGAGTGTAGTACATCTAGCATGTCCTCCTTCTCCATCTCCTTCTTGATTATCTTGCCATAGCATGGTAGAGTTCCTATATCTGCAATCCAATCATGACAAGATGATATTAGTCTGATAAACACCTAATATAAGATGTTGCATGATGATCCATTGACTGAGCTAGAACCAATGGTGGGCTAAGGGGAAGGCTCAGTGACAACACAGTTGCGCATCTCAGGGAAGTCAGGGGTAAAGCTTGATCTCTAAGGTTGCAAAATGCATAGTTCTAGGAGGAAGAGACTATGCATTATACAATGCTAAGAGAAAATATTTTTTCCTGAGGGATAAGACTGCATAATGTGCAGTTAGTAGGGCTAGATGAGGCTAGGTTGCTAAGAAATGTCTGAAATATGGCCGTGTGGGATCAGTTAAACCGATGTGAATAGTGATATAACTTGACTGTGATCACACATTTAAACACTTGGTGACACAATGTAGATCATCCAGAACATATGAACACATAATTAGTTTAATATTGTAGGTTTTAACCCCATACAAAAGTTACCTACATAGGAATTTTGAAACACAGAAAATAAACAATAGTGAGAGCATAACACATAAAACAAATATATACAAATATTTCCCCTAGATCACAAAATTGGGACTACCAAATTCATTTTTCATTATGTTCCTTTCAATGTTATAATACATATATATACATGCTGAAGAATCCAATACCATGGACTGAAAACCATCGCGCCCAAAACCATGTGCAAAAACCATGCACAAAACCATAGGTAGGTCTACCCACCTAATATAGGGTTCAAAACAAATTTCCCCGGGGTACCTGCCCTGTACCCTATAGAGGGGGTTAACCGCCCCCCTCAAACACCATGTGACCCCCCCACTGCGCAATCGACTAGTCGTGGAAAGAATATAACACAACCCAACAAATGTGACAACCTTTGTGACAAATTACGACACGTGTGACACTAAAGATAGACTTTAAGATGATAATGACAACACTTGTGCGATAGTGAATGAAACTTGTGAAATGAGTGCGAAACATGCCTAGATGATATGAACAACTCATTATCACAAATATTTCCCCTTGATACAAACCAAAAGTCCACTTTGCATGATAAGCGACAATTACCATGCAAGAATACAACACTTGTTGTATGAAAATAAAAGTGTGAATGACACTTGCGATATCTGAACGATGGTGAGAACACATGCTAGGACGAAGATAACATGAAAATGACACTAATTAGAGGGAAAACAATTGAAAGTGATGGTCATAAACATGAAAACAATACTTGATAAAGCACATGTTGGCAGAAGCAATAATTTGTGAAACTCTCCAAAATAGAAGTACAAACACAGGTAGAATGTGAGAAACTGTCTTTGTTAGTGCGCACTAATTGTCAACATGGATTGGACATCACATAGGCATAATATTGATATGAAAATTCTATTCTTGTCCAATCTTATGTAAAATAATGTGTTCATGCACTTGTTACAAACTGGGCATGTGTGGGCAAGTGACTTAAACACTTCTAATCCAAGAAGGGAGATCAAAAAGCATATGTTGGCCAAGAAGTGACTATGGAATGACCAATCGTAAGATCCACAAAAGGCTCCAAAATTCGATTGTATGCAAAATTTTAGAGGGTGTCTTTCGCAACGACAACACTATTGTTAGACGCCATCAACTTTCCTTGTTTTTTACTTCAGCTTTTGGGTTCACCTAAAAGCATTTTTCAGAATATATCTCTTTAATTGTTTAATTTTTTTTTTTAATATTAATGATATAATGTTTGCACATCTCTAGCCCATTATTGTAGAGATGTTGTAATGTAATATCCTGTAAACATTTAGCTTGACCAAAATAAAAATAAGCCTATGTTAAAATAAAAATTCTAGGTTATTGTTTTTATTGTTTTTTTGTTTGTTGGGAAGTTAAGGTAAACTTGAATTTGTCAAGTTAACGATGGTTTTTGGGCTCTAGGTTTATGAGAACCCATGGTATACAAATTTAGTGGGCCTAGTAGTTAAGAGCATGTGTTTCCTCCCAATAGGCCATAGGTTCAAAAATAGAAGGGGGTAGAGGGGTCCATTCTATTCAGGATGCAACAGGTGCTCTTGCAGGTGATCCTACATATCAACATCATACACATTCTCAGTTTGATAGAGCCTCTCCTTTATTGGCTCAAGCTTCAGCAAATTATGATCCTGACACCTTTGCATAAGCTTTAGGCCATCCAAATTGGGACATAGCTATGAATGAATAATAACATTCATTATTAGCAAATGATACATGGGACCTTGTTCCACTTCCAAATGGATGAAAACTTGTTAGATGCAAATGGGTTTACAAAACCAAGTTTGGACCAGATGGAAAAGTTGATAAACATAATGCATGTTTTGTTGCTAAGGGTTTTTCACAAGTTGAAGGCATTGAATATACTTAAACCTTCTCCTCTATTGCCAAAATGAACTCTATCTGCCTTGTTATTTCCCTTGCTACCTCTTTCAAATGGGAGGTCCATCAAATGGATGCTAAATTCGGCTTCTTGGATGGGGACTTACATGAATAAATATATATATAACAGCATTATGGCTTTATACAAGCAGACTCCATCCTTATATGTCGACTTAAGAAATCCCTTTATGGTCTTGAGCAAGCCCCTCAGGCTTGGTATGCCAAAATGGATAGCTTTCTTTTAGATATTAGATTTTCTAGGTGTCATTCTGGCAATAATGTCTACACCAAGAAAGTGGGTAAGTCTCTTATCATTCTTATTATTTATGTTGATGATCTTATCCCTGCTCATAGTGATCCCAGCCTTATAAACCATGTGAAGTCCAGCCTTAAAAAGCAGTTTGAAATGACAAACTTAGGACACTTGCATTATTTTCTTGGTTTTCAAATATTGCAATCCAAAGAAGGTATTTCCCTCTCCCGGTCCAAGTATGCTTGTGATCTTCTATACCACTTTCACATGGAAGACTATAAGCCAACCCTTTCTCCCTTTCAGTTTGGAGCCAAACTTTCAATCACTTGTACTTCCCCTGAAGTTGATGCTACCTTATGTCGTCACCCTGTTGGAAAACTTTTGTATCTGACCCATACCCGTCCTGACCTTTCCTTTATTGTTGGCCTTATTTCTCGGTTTATGCAAAACCCACATGAAATTCATTGGAAATAAGCTAAAAGAATACTTCGTTATGTTTGAGGTACAGTTCAGTTTGGGATTCATTATGGTGCAGAAGCATCTCCTCTATTGGTTGGTGTCACTAATTTTGATTGGGTTGGTGACCTTGATGATTGGAAGCCTACAACAGGTTATGTCTTCACTCTTGGTTCTATACCTATTACATGGGCTTGCAAGAAACAAAGTTCCATTTCTCTTTCTTCAGCAGAACTAGAGTATCATGGCATCATTGAAGCTTGTAAGGAAGCCCTTTCACTTCATCAAATCTTGTTAGAGTTTGGTTTCCAACAGCAACATCCGACTACACTTTTTTGTGATAATCAAAGTGCCATTCAACTATGCAAAGATGCAGTCCAAAATCAACGCAAAGAACACATTGAACTACTCATGCACTTCATCAGAAAGCTCATTCATGACCATGTTCTTGAAGTGCAATATTGTTCAACTGATAATCAAGCTGCAAACATCTTTAAAAAGGCTCTCACAAAGGTGAAGTTTACTAAACTTCAATTTTTTGTTAGAGTTCAAGAAGTTGTCACTAAGGGGGGATAAGATCTAATGCCTCCTTCCTTCTCGTATTGTGTCATCTTTGTACATCCTTCAATCCTATCCCAAGTTGTTCTTAAGGGAGCATGTTAGGATATTCTGACACATAGGAAATAATTAAGTACAACTTGGTCTAGTGTATAGTTAGGTAAAGTGTGTTTCTTTAGTATGTAATTTTTGTAACTTACAATTTGACGGTCATGATATGTTCTAGACAAGAAGTGATTTGACGATTCATTCTCTCCTCGATATTGCTAACACTTGATCTGTGGCTTAACACCCGATTGGTCCATGATCTCTATTTAAAGAGCACGAAGGGTCATTTGTTAGGTGACTGTTCATGAGAGAAGTATATGTAAATTTTCTTTCTTCTATATTAATAAATTCTCTGAAGTGGTTGCATTGGCTCAGGTCATGGATTGTTTCTCTCTTTGAGGATTTTAACCATGTAAATAATATTGGTGTATTAATCTGTGATCTATTTGTGAGCGGTTTCCTTTGGTGTTCTATCTAAGGAACTTACCCTGTAAATTACTACAACCATGTGGATGATTTATATAGATTAAATATAAATCAATTAGATTTATTTCACCAGTGTAGATGATTTATTTCATGTTCTACTACCTCTGCGTGCTACTCGATTATCAGATACTCCCAACATATCCCTGGGAACATGATTTCTTTTCGAGCCCATACTAAGATCGATTCTTGTGTGTAAAACCCCCCAAAAAAGACCCAAAAAAAGAATCAAAATGAAGAATAAGAAAATCCTCATTGAGTATTCAAAGGGACACCATTTGTAACCATAAATAGATTTTTTGTATAAGTTAAATATTAACAAACCTCGTCATCAAACTATGCAATCAAAGAATGCAAAAGGCCCTCCTAGTCCTTTGCTACAAGAATCCAAAAACTAAGAAGAAGATCAAACCCAAGTATAATAAGCCAGCGTGCATGAATGGAATCAGCTAATTGTTGATTTATATTTCTTTATATTTTTGTTTAATCTTACATTAATTATTTATCTAGTTATTTTTGTTTTTTCTGACATTAATCAAAATTATAGGTTGAGCACAGACTCTTACATACTGAGTTGTAGAATTTGATGTAACTAGGTTGCATGATTCCACATTGTTGCACCAGGTACGAAATCTATATTATTCCTCTCATTTTTTTGTGGTTACTTCCCAATCTCGAGGAATACATTTGAAAATTATTGAATCATTTTCAACAATATCAATATTGTGTAGGAGGACACCACAAAATTTCCACTATATGGGAGGTGAAAGTCTCTAGGAGACAACTACGAAAAATATATTACAAAAAAATAGAAAAGAGAAGGGGAAGGAGAGGGAGAAAAGGGAGGAGGAGTCTGAAGATAATGGGAATGAGAAGAACAAAGGAAAGGAAAAAATGACGGAGGAGGAGGAGAAAATGGAGGAGGCGGATAAAGAAAAGCAAAAGGAGAAAATGACAGAGGAGGAGGAGAAAATGGAGGAAGTAGATGGAGAAAAAATAGATTGGAGCTTACTCCCACTAGAGGAGGTAATTAAATTGTTTTCACTTCAAAATCTAGCCACAACTTCCTCAATATGCACTCAATGGAACATGTTGGTTCATTCAAGACCTTTTATAAAAGACAAATGGGAGTCACCTGATAAATTACCATGACTAGTGGTGCAATGAATTAGTTTTCCTTGTTGTTTGGGGTTTTCCTTCAAGGTGAATACTAGGATCCCTCGCTACCCTTTACAAAATGTTGAACTCTTATTATATGGATAAATTCTAGGTCTCTTATTGTTGGGGAATCCTTGGGAAGTTCTATAGGAAATTAAGTTTTGTGTTTCCAATCATCTAATCAAATGTACCATACAACTTCCTCCTTTGAGATGTGACTACGACAGGTTTGTGGCAGGCATTATGGCAAGGGAGAGCAAAAAAACATACAAATTGCAGTTATCGGTCAACAAGTAAGTAATGGTATGTTCAATTTGGAACTTTATGACTCTACTAGTAAAGTGTGGAAAGTTGAAGCAAACTTTCTAGAGCTTAAGAACACAATGAGGACAATAACATCGGTGGCGTAGTGGATGAGATGAGACATGGTTTTCTCTTATGGTTCTCTATTCACTTTAGGTTCTTTTTTCACTTTAAATCATAGAGCACTTGTGGGTTTTGACTTCAATAGTAGAAATCTTATTTATGAAGAGTATCCATAGGTGCCTTTAGGCACCGATTGTATCCTCGTCTATAACCTTCTAGCTTGCGGGTCACACATTCTATTGGTTCTCACCACTATCCAGGGAAATTGTGTCAACCAAATCATTATATGGAAATTGAAGAAAACAAATTAGGTAAAGGTAGCCTCATCCTCTACGACATCTTCTTCTTCTTCATTGTCATTATCGTGCATGGAGATTTCAAAAAGGCCTACAGATGATCTTGAGGTTGTTAATTCAATTTTACCTATTGATGTGGGTGAACCAAGAGCCCCATAAGAACCATTTGAACCATTTGTACATAACAGAGGAGTACACAACATGAGAATTAGAGATCATGCGTGTCTTATGCTCAAAATTTCTGAAACATGGGAAATAATGGTAATTGTTTACATTGTAAGTAAAAATTGATGGATTTGGCTTCCCAACAATCTTCCATGCAGAAACAACCACGTGGACATATGGAATGCTCATTTTAAGGTTTTTGAACCAAGGCCTAATATGCAACCTTGATCATATATGCCTTTATCTTTTTCTCTATGCTCTTGAATGTTTAAAATGTTATTTCTTATCTAACAAAAGGATAATAAGCCTTTCATTGTCAAGATGTTTCTACATTCATGTTTTTTCTTGTTTTTTTGTTTGAGGAACTTTAATCAATGTGTATGGTCAAATTTCTATGGAATTTATTTTATAATTTATACATCTAATTACATTCTTGTGGTTCAGGATTACTCATTTACTTGCATACTTTTCTTGTTATTTTTACAAGTTATGTTACAAGTCAAACTATGCTACGAGTCACAAGTTTGATACAAAAGTGTATAGTGTCTTAAAATGACTAGAAAGACTAGGTAGTTGAAAATTTTGAAGGACTAAATTTAGTTCAAGGGAAATTAGTAGATTATTAATTTTGTTTGGGTGAATTACTTGCAGAGAAGGGTTTAATTATACATAGTGTCATTTTTTTTAAATATATGAAAAATGGTTAGCATATGGAAAGTTGTGAGAGGGAAGTAGAGAATTCCATTTAGTCTTGTAAGATTTGCGTTTTTTTTGTAATGTGTTATGAACATAAATTTATACAATAAATAAAAGCTTACGATTAAACGATAATTAGTAGAAGGAAATGACAAATTTCAAATGACATGACTATTAATGAAATGGTGCTTAGTTGTAGTGCTATCAAATTATCATATTTTCATTTATGAAATTTTTATATACATTTTAGATGTTGCCCTCATAGATTTGTTTATATTGTATACATTTTAATATTTTGTGTGTGAACAAACTTTGTTCATTAAATTTTGTATAGATTTTTTTTTTTTGTCAAAACCTAGCGTTTGACCAACCTCTTATTAGAAGTACTCTAATCTAGCTTTTGGTCATATGAGTTCTATGGGTTTTCTTTAATTTTGGTCTGAACACCATTAGATTTTGGCCATTAAAATCATAATAACTAAAAGTTTTATTGAAAAATGATTATTCTATTGTGTGATTATTAAAAAAAAATAGAATTTTTATTGAGATTTTACTCAGCTATAAAAACAAAAATCAAAGAAAATTTCTAGAGACACCAAAATTTAGGGCTAAACTTGAATTAATTAGAGTCAAAGAAAAGTTGTTAGTCTTAGAAACTTGTTTGAACCATAGTTTAGTCCTTCGTACAATTGCTAATTGCCACTAAGAATGAACAATTTTCTATTTGAAAATAAATTGTCTAATTATTGCCAACTAGATCCTTTGGGCTTGTAAATAAACCATGCCACCGAAGGGAGAAATAACCATTGGTACAAAGTTTATTTCACCACCATTCTACTAGCTAATATTTGTTTAAGTAAATTGAAGTAAATTGTTCCATTGCAATAGGATGTGGCCAACTAGGTAGACATTGAAGCATGGGGACTCGACCGTCAACGAAAAATTGCAGCAACCACTTGTCATTGCAATTGCCATAACATTACGTCTAATAAAAAAAATAGGTAATTGTGACCCTAAGGTCATAAAATTATGAAACCACTGTGAGTGTTGTAAATATCTCAATTTAATCATGAAATTTCTGTTTTTTGGCCCAGTTAATGTTTGTGGATTTTTACCTATATTTTTGTGGTATCTTCATTTTGCTAATATTTACTAATTTTTACTAATATTTTCTCGAATTTTAGGATTTTTTGGTTTCTTGACCCTTATCAATGTTTCCAACAGTGATTACTATGAAAATAACCAATGTAGAGTTTTGTTCATATTAAATGATATGTAGCAACCCTTTTTGTTGTACGCCGTGATTGTAAATATCCCTCTTTAAATTTTTGGGCATATGTAAATTTAAAGGAAAATGAATTGATGTTTGGCTAAAGGGAGGGACATGGATCCGGTGCTATAAAAGGTGTATATATGGTTAGTATTTTTAGTAGAGTGCTTACAAACCTCATTTATTTCGATTACATATCACCCTAATGAGTTTAGTACATCTAGGATGTCCTCCTTCTCCATCTCTTTCTTCATTATCTTTCCATGGCATTGTAGAGTTCTTGTATTTGCAATCCAATCATGGCAAGACAAAATCATTCTTATAACCCCCTAGTCTAAGATGTTGCGTTATGATCGTCTGACTGAGCCAAAACCAATGGTGGGCCAAGGGGAAGGCTTAGTGACTATGCAGTGGTGCAGCTCACGCAGTGAGGGGCGGAGCTTGAGCTTTGAGGTTATGAAATGCATAGTTTTTGGAGGTAGAGACTAAGCATTACGCAGTGCCAAGAGACATGATTGTTTCTTGAGGGATGAGACTACTCAATGCACATTTCAGGAGGGCTGGATGAGGCTAGGTTGGCAGGAATTTTGCGAAATTTGGCTAAGTGTGGAATCAGTGAAACCGATGTGAAAAGTGATAGAAATTGATTGTGATCACACACTTAGACACTTTGTGACAAAACGTAGATCATACAAAACATATTAACACATAATTCCCTTAATGTGACAACTTACGACAAGTGCGACACTGAAGATAGAATTTACGATGATAATGATGACACTTGTGAGATAGTGCATGAAAGTTTGGAAATTAATGCAAAACATCCCTACATGATAAGAATAGATCATTATCACAAATATTTCCCCTTGAAAAAGACCAAAACTCCAATTTTCATGGTAAGCGACAATTCCCATGCCAGAAGATAACACTTGCTATATGAAGATAAAAGTGCGAACGACACATCCAGTATGTGAAGGACGGTGAAAAAACACATGCTAGGGCGAAGAGAACATGAAAATGACACCAATTAAAGGGAAACCAAGTGAAAGAGATAGTCGTAAACATGAAAATAATACTTGTGAAAACACGGGTGTGCATAAGCAATAATTTACAAAACTCACTGAAATAGAAGTACAAACATAGCTAGAATGTGAGAAATCACTGTTGTTAGTGTGCAGTAATTATCGACTTGGATTAGACATCGCATAGGCACAATCTTGATAGGAAAGTGTTATGCTTTTCCAATATTGCAAAAAGGAATGCACTCATGCACTTGTTACAGACTAACTAGGTGTGGGCAAGTGAATTTAATACTTCCAATCCAAGAGGGAAGCTCAAAAAGCATGACCTAGCCAAGAAGTGATTGTGGAACGACTGATCACAAGATCCACAAAAGGCTCCAAAATTCGAGTGTACACAAAATTTTGAATGGAGTTTCTGCAAAGACAACAATAATGTTAGAGGTCATCAACTTTCACTGTATTTTGTAGTTCAACTTTTGGGTTCACCTAAAATTCTTTTCGAAATATATCCCTTTAACTATTTCTGTTAAAAAACTGATATTAATGGAAAAAAATTTATGCATCTCTAGCCCATTATGGTAGATATGTTGTAATGTAATGTCCTGTAAACATTTAACTTGACCAAAAAAAAAAACCTATGTTAAAATAAAAATTCTAGGTTTTTTTTTTCTCTAGTTAAGGTAAACTTAAAATTTTCAAGTTACCAATGGTTTTTGAGCTCCAGGTTTATGAGAACCCATGGTATACAAATTTAGTTTGCCTAGTGATTAAGAGTAGTTAAATCATTGCACATAGGTGGGTCTTTTTTCCCATAAACATGGGGGTCGCATACACCAATTCGATGTCTGGATACGTTCAATGTTAAATTTGATTATTATTATAGAACTTGAGTGAGTCTAATGGGTAATTCCATGTGTTTCCTCCCAGGAGGTCATAGGTTCAAAGCTAGAGTATGTATGCCTGTGTAGACTTTAGTAGTCAAATTGTTGCACGGAGGTGACTACTTTGTTCCATAAACAAGGGGGTATCATACACCAATTCGATGCCTAGCTTGGTGTTGACTTTAAAATTGGATTATTATTATTATTGATCAATGATATTCATGTGGAATATAACCTATTTAAAAGGGGGAATTAAACTATGCTAGATCCATCTTAACTCCACATCTACCAAGCCCCTAGAGGGATCAAATCTCTTTTTTATCGCAAGATATCTAATCCCTCTCAGTTCTTGGTAGATTGAAAGTTAAGATGGATCTAGGTTAGTTATTATTATTATTACTAGTAATGTAAGTATTAACTACTTTATTGTTGTGCTTGAGAGGTTCTCTCCATCCCAATATGGAGAGATGTTGTAATGTAAACATAAACATTTTGACTTGATCAAATATAAACAAATTAACAAATTACCATTGGTAATTGTTGGCCTCCATGTTTTCACAACCCCATAGTTTTTGCCATGGTATTTGTCCATTTTGCCGATGGTTTTTGTTATGATGAAGCCTATTTAAAGGCTTGAGGAAATATATTGTGGAATGCAAGACTACCAGGTTAGGTCCATCTTAACTATAGACTTGATCCCTCTTGATACTTAGTAAATCGATATTAAAAATGGATCAAGACTAGATTTTTATATTTAAATTAATAATAATAATAATAGATCATATCAATCAATTTATTATTATTATTATTACCATTAATAATAATATTATTAAGTATTAATAATTAAATATATTAATAAAAATTAACATATTAATTATCTTAATTCATTAATAAATATTAAAATTAAACTAACCAAATTAATAATAATATACTAAAATAATAGTCCCTTTAACTTTTTTTAACATCCCGTTATTTTGAATTATTTTTATCGGTTATAACATAAACTTCTATATTAATATCATATTATAATAATACAAATTAACATCAAAACACTTTTTTCCATAGTAAATCATTAATAAAACTGATTAGTATAACATATCAATTATTAATATTAACAAGTGCTTGCAGCCGGTAGTCTCTGCCGTAATCGAATGGCCTCCCTCAAGCACAAATGAAGCCCTTTTTTGATTTGTGCACCATTTCTTGTGCTTTCGGCAAAGAAGCTAGCTGACATTAATTCATGTGGGTGCTGCGCAGGACGATCATACTATCATAACGATGCTTGAAAAAATCTTTTCCAGATAATATTTTACAGGCGCTGTGGATTGTTTTGCTTCTCTAACAATAGTTACACCAAGTATCAAATAGACAAATCTAATCAGTGAATAGTTGAATGATATCATGCAGGACTTTTCGTTTCATCCAAGATGGGACTACGACTGTAAGAGGAAACGTAATGCACAAGTCGATCACTCGAAGAAGGCTGGAATTTTAATTTTATGTTAATGTAAATTCGATAACAGTGAATATTTTTTAATACACTCGATTTTAGGTTTTGAATATTTTAGAAACGGTTAAATTTCTTTGTATTTATATATGTAATTTTTTTTTTTTATAATAATTTCTTTGTATTTAGATATGTAATTTTTTTATAATAATGGATTGAAAGCAGTTATTTTCAAAAGAAGAAAAATAGGTCACTTGTCTAGTTCCATAGAAGAAAAAATAATATCAAAGTTAAAGTGATTACCTTCAGCCTCAGAACAAAACATTTTCTAGATTGGGGAAGGTGTAAAATATGTCACGATTCTAGATATGACATTCTATTTATTTTAAATTTTTATTTGCAATTAAAACGAAAAATATTCTATATTCAATATGACCTAAAAAATTTATTTACAATTTAAAAAAACTATTCTATATTCAATATGACCTAATATATGATAAAAATTAAGCTTGTTTAGGAAAATAATCAATTATTAACTAACTGAGATCATAAAAATTGATATGTTTGGTTTTTACAATTATTTATTTCAGGAATCAGATATGATATAAAAATCAGAAATACTTTTTTTTTCTTCGGAAAATGCAAATATTAACATATTTCTTTCCATCATAAAGAAATAAAATTACTAACTTTTATATTAAAAATAGTTTTTTATATGACCCTTATAATCTACAAAGTAGAAAATAATATAATAAAAATACAACTTTATTATTATTTTTGAAAATGTTTTTTCAAATTCAAAACATATGTGGTCTGATGTGTGGTATGATGTCTATAGATGTCTATGGATATGGGTGAACAATTTCAGGTTGTCTCACCCTCGCAAAACTGAAGAAGTTGTGCTGAAAATTCTCAGATAACAACTTTATATCTTGCAGATGGATTCACAACAAAAGAACATCGAAGCTAAAAGAGAAGTTAGGATATTTTAGTGAATGAGTTTTTCATATTTGCATTATGCCACTGCACTGCACCCAGACTTCCCTTAAGCTTAACACGGCTATCTCAAGAGTTCACACAACTCTCTCTCACAGAAGAGCCTTAAGCTCTCAACACCCAACTAACGATTTCTCATAGAAGAGCCTTAAGCTCTCAGCTCTCAACCTGGAAGCACTTGAAATTGGCTCTGATACCAAATCAGATATTATGCATTAAAATACAAAACTCAGAACACTTACTTTCATTCGATGGCAAATAGGTATTTATACATAACAAAGAAATTTCTAGAGTTCGGTGAGGCGGTAGCTTCTCCAAAAAGCTTATTAATTTGTTAATGCTTCCGCCAAATTCTAAAAGCTACCTGCTGAATTCTCTAAAAATATCCAGCTACTGCATTAATAGCAATGGTTGAAATTACCATTGTTTTCCAACAAGAAGTTCAAACTCCTTGCAACAGAACTGAAAAACATGGCTCACAATAAAGCGCTGTAGCCTCCGCGCCATGAACATTGATTTCATTTTCCTTGCCGTGTCACTTTTGCACTGCTGCCTGCCCGTAGGCGATGGCAACCAATATATGGATAGTTGTATGGCTGTAGGCTATTGCAACCAATATATATATATATATATGGAGTTATTGTTTTATTAATGAGGGGTGGCGTATGTTACTCATTTGATTTAATCAAATATGGAGTGAGACTGTCAATCTAATTTAACCAAATATATTATCTAATCAAGTACGTGGAACGAAGTAATATATCTCATCCATCTCATTTAACCAAATAGAGACCACATACATTATCTAACGAGTGGCATATGCTACCCTATAAAGTGATAACTCCATTTTGGGCCACCATAAATCCATAGATTCAGAGTCACCAAAGATTCCATTATCATTCTTCTTGTTCCGTAATATTGCATGACGTGCAATAAGTACTTTAGCTACGTTGTGCGGTTAATAAAAAGGAAGGTTCAGAAAGAACGGCCATTAATGGGAAAGGTGTCGAACGCAATTTCATATGATTCGATTCCTTTCTCAAAAAGTTGTTTAATGCAACATCATCCGCACAGTTTTCCTTACAAAAATTCAATTCATTCACACTGCGTGGTTGTAAGTTTTGTTTTTGAGTAGGTCCGGCTTCTTTGATTTGTTTTTGGCACCTAACACTTGTCTGTCCTGAGCTCAAAAAAATTCCTTTCAGTACGGAAAAAGGAACGCCATCTCTTTTGACCGATGGCAAAACACTATGCACTAATTTGTAAGATTAATCAGTTTCTTATTACTGTAGTGCGTGCTTTTCAACACATAGGAAAATGCCATGAGTTTTGAGTAAGTAAGATGCATAAACGTTATGCATCAAACTGCAGATTAATCAAATTTTATTTCTATATACACAGATCTAATGATTCATGCAGTAATGTACGCTATTCAGTGCATAAGATGAAAAATAATGGCAAACTTAACGTCCATTGGAGTGTGGAATAAGGCTGTTAAGTAATGTGTCCCAATAGGGGTTATGAATATAACGACTAATCTGTTATTTAAACTTGATGGGATGGGAAATTGGAGCTTTTCTACTGAAGATTAATCCAGAATTAATAATTTGGAATAATATTTTTGAATCAATATTCAAGATAGAAATATCCCCATTTTGTTACGTGGAATTTGAATAATATTTTTTGAATCAATATCCAAGATAGAAATATCCCCATTTTGTTACATGCAATTTGTTCTGATTTATACAGTAATCGTAGACAGTTATCATAATTTTTGACATAATACACACTGTTTGTACTGAGTGCTTGAATTGGTGCCCTCACAAACCGGAGAAACATCTAACTAAGCATCATTTATAACGATATTAATTTTATTTAAGAAATAAATAAATCCACATTCCCCATTGCAGTTGGCTTTTAGGAGAATACATTAATCTTTTGAAAACGCCTATAATTGATCGCAAAATACAGTAATCGTAGACAGTTATCATAATTTTTGACATAATACACACTGTTTGTATTGAGTGCTACTCACCTTGAGCTCAAGGAGAGCGTGTTGAATGACCATCAGAATATCAGTACCAGTCTTCTGCACGCGGCTTCCACAGAGGTGATTTATCATTAATTTCTAGCAGCATTGCAGCAGGTTAGAATTCTAGCAATTTGATTAGGGAAATTTATTTTTTTTGTTACTAATTACTTGTAATCATTTTTATAATAAAAACAATTTTGAAGAAGCATAACCAAATTCTCTAATAACACTTCAGGAAATTAAAAGAAGAAAGATTAAGAAATCAAATACCTATTGAAACTGCTTCACAGGGGTGAAGCTATGAAGCATCTGGCACCTGCATCTATCAGGTGGGATCCCACGGTGCGTGGCTTCCCTGGCACATCCTCTGGGGTTGAAGCTATGTAACCAGAAGGTGGTCTCTCGCTGGATGTCATGTTGATGGCTTCGGTGTAGATCAAAAGAACTCACCAGAGTTAGGAACGAGTACACAGAGGTGAAATGCTCCTCGCAAGGTTTTCTGCTTGTGATATAAGCTTTGACAGGGTTCCATAAGTTCTGTAAGCTTGGGTGGTAAACACAGGCTCTGACAGGTGGTCAACATGCAAATATCTCTATGAACAAATGTCTAAATTAGATGTTGGCTTAACGTGGAACAGGCCCAGAAAGAACTTAGGATAAGATTATATTGCAAACTATTTTATATTGCAAATTTTAGCAAATACAACTCATTCTTTAAAAAACTTAGATATTTCTTAAAAAAATATATACTTATCTTCCAAAAACCTTTGAATAATAGACTTCTTCAGAAAAGTATACAAAGAATACAACACCGAATAATAGACTTCTTCAGAAAAATATAAAAAGAATACAACAGTTTTAATAAATAAGTACAATTATATGTTTAATCATTCACAAACAAAATTCAACGAGAATAAGTGACAACTTGAAACTTCATTTCATCTCCAAAATCTTAAATAAATTAAATAATCATTAATGTTTTCATATTTATTCTGAATTGGGTTTAGCGGGACTGTTTTATAGAGATATTATTATCCTATGTAGGCATATATTATTATTCCATGTAAGCATATATTATTAAGATTGCCTCAATATTTTTGCATTGAGGCAACGTGAAGGCTGCAATAAGACCTCAATTGTTTGACGAACCAAAAACTTTGGGTAAAATTTTCTTGAATAATATTGGGAGCATCAAACTTAGGTTAAAATGTGAAAACACCAAAAAAGACCGGTCAAAGTATCAAGTAATGGTAGGTCAACGATCCATCGATCGCTATTAGTCCCAGACGGGGATAATAATACCTGAGAAACATTATATAATAATGGTAATATTATATACCTACAATATTTATTATAATTCATAACTTTAACTTAATTGATTATATTAATTTATCTTCGTTAATAATAATCTTAATTTACACCTTTATTAAATCAATCTCATCCCTATTTAATTTTCAAATTAAATGTTTATCTTTTACACGAAAATACAATTTTCATATTTTCCTCAATTAAAAATTTTAATAATAAATTTAAATATCTCTTCGGTTGACAGTTAACCTTAATCGTGTTTATCGTGATGGCTCACTCTTTATATTGACACTTTTAACGAACACGTGGAATTTTTCTGTGAAATGAAAAGCACCCAAAAACTAAAAACAGGACTGATTAAGACAAGTAATATTTTGAAGAGTTGTTTCGTTAATAAAAGCATAGGAAACTAAAAACATTGTGATTTCTAATTACGAACATTAGGGAAGTGACAGAATAACTCAAACGATTAACGTGCAAGGTTGATGGCAACGTTGTATTGGTGACCTGGTAGCATAAGTCTTGAGAATTTATTCGCAGAGGCTCTTTCTTTGAATTTTGGATCAACTTCGAATATAGGAAGTTCAAAGATTTTCATTTATACTCTTTAAACGAAGGAAATCATTAATTATACCTGAATGATACAACCATAACCTTGCATTTCATTTTTAAGTATCAGTGCAAAGTAATTCTGATTTTAGTTGATTGGATTAGTGTCACGACATTATTGGTAGAGTTAGTGTAGTTGGTTGGAGTGGACTCGTTTTATACTAGCTTAGATCCATCTTAACCCTGGATCTATCAAACGTTGAGAGGGATCAAATCTCTCGATGTGAAAATCTCTTTCTTGAGTGCAAAACTTGAAGAAAGTTTGCACCTCGTGAGATTTGATCCCTCTTTGCACTTGATAGATCTGGGGATAAGATGTATCTACAATGGTTTTAGTTGTGTCTCCTCATGTGGGTCCTTTTGTCCAATATTTCTTGTAGGTATGGCTTCCACATTCCACTAGCAAAATAATTTTCTATTTCTCCTAAGTCCCATATGCCAAAAATGTTTGCAATGCCCAATTTACACAATTGTGCTATGGTTAGCACCTCCCCAATAAACTCCATTAACTCACTCGGATGAAAACTCAAAATTGGGGACATTACAAACTAATTTCTTTTACTATTCTTAATATCACACTTGTTAGTTTTTCCGTGTTAACATTTGAAAAGGGAGGTTGAAATTGTAGACTATTTAAATCTTTAACTCACACTAATGTAGTGAATTTACCTTGTCTTTCTTTCTCTCCAATATTAAATGGCAATAAGAGTAGATCTAAAAGAAAACATTTCAGTTAATTGAACATTTTATTTAACAATTTACATATATGGTCGATATGAAAACATGACAGCTTAGATCCATTTTAAATGAATATTTTATTTAAGATGAAAATTTAAGTATTTAATATGGTTGAATTATTGTAACATAGAAATCAATGCATGTCATCAATAATTCTAGTTTGTTTACATTTTTCTTTGTAAGTTGAGTAGGACATTTCTTTCATTCATTCATAATTCAAGTAGGTTACATCATGAAACTAGGTTTTTTGGTCATCAGAAGGCGTTATAAACCAACCAAAACCAAAAGTCTTTGAGTCTATCAAATTTGGCCTGGTACGCCATAATGTCTGAAATCCAAAATATGTTTTTCATACTAAATCTAGAGCTACTTATTGATATAGCATAAAAAAACTATTCAAAAAACTAGCATAACAGAAAATGCTAACCAGTACTCAGAGGACTCAATAGGTAGATCTTTTGTTCTAGACCCTGGGATTTCAGAGTAATGAGAGCATCTGGGTGGTGTTCGATTCGTCCTATTTAGACATTCTGCTACTGGACTTGGAATTGGACAAGTTGAAAGTATTTTTGAATCTCCTGCAAGGTAGGATCAATCTGCATGTATTCATAGGTGTGCATGATTGCTTTGGCCACCATATTTTTCATCATCTAGTATAGATGGATGGTCTCTTTATATTGGGTGACCCTGCCACAGGTATTTCCTGGGTTAGGAACCAATAACTCACTGTCGGCTTCTTATGCCTCCTCCTCAGCTTGGCATGTAATATCAACCTCCCAACCTACTATAACCTCTATCTCTCTCTTCTTTCCTCTCCCACCCTTACATCTATATCTATATCTCCTTATATATTTCCTTCTTTGTCTCTCTATATCACTCCAAAAACATACACACTCTTTATCCATATCTATCTCTATGTTCCTCCCTCTTTCTCTCCCTCTCACTTCATCTCCCTTGTCACTCCCTCCCTCTCTCTCTCCACCTTTCTCTTTCTATTTATTTCTTCTTATGTCATTCTCTCTCCTCTGCCAACTCCATCTTTGTTTATCATTTTCTCCCTCTTCCTTCCTCTCTCCCTTTCTCTCCCACCTCCCTCTATCTCTCCCCCTCGACACACACACACACACACACACTCTCTCTCTCTCTCTCTTCATCCTCCAACTCTGTTATTATCTCCCCCCTTTTATTATCTCTCCTTCTCTCTCTCCCTTTTCACCATCTCTACTTCTTTGTCTCTCTATCTCACCCAAAACATACACACTCTCTCCATCTCTCTATTTTCCCTCCCCCCCTTTCTCTCTCTTTCTTTCTTCTCCCCTCCCTATCTTTCCCTTCAACTCCCTCTCTCTCTCTCTCTCTCTCTCTCTCTCTCTCTCTCCCCCC